>CAJVPL010001941.1:0-11046 GCA_910591945.1 Ambispora gerdemannii
TTCAATTTAATAAAAACGAGTTGTACAATCACAATGTAATTTAGATTAGTTTATAAATTAGAATGCGACTATAATAATGATAATAATAATAATAATAATAAAAAATGTATATTAAAAAAGGGTTTTGGATAAATACAAAAATAATCCTCCCAAACTAATTCTCTTCTCCAACTTACCCAAATCATACCTACGCATATATAGTCACATGAGCAAGGAATCCAATTATGAAAATAATGATGTATTTGACGAAATAAATAGAAAAATCAAAAGCCGTAGGCAATGTTCACAATGTCCAAATCATCAGGAATCGAAACTCGAAAGATAAGCACAAATTATTGACAAAGAAATGTCTTCGTCAGATGAATCTATTGGTGACTAAAATATTAGAAATGTCCAAATAAAGGAAATCAAATGTCACAAGAACCTATTCTAAACAATGATGAATTGACGTTTGTTATTCCCGAAGAGTCAAGCTGAGATATTGAATGGGAGTCTGGACCATCTGGTGGAAATGAAAAAAGGAACATCGGTCAGAAAGATTATCATCATTCCAATAATCTTGTGCCACCACCAGGAAACCCAAGTAACGAAATGGGACCAGAAAACCATTTGCAACAATTATCAATTATAGTGTACAAAGAAAATAACACGTGCGAAAACAACGGCTTAGAAATTATTGCCAAAAACGAGGCTACTGGATCCACTGAAAGCATCAAATACAATGATTCCGCGTTTAATAGGTGAGATGAGATTAAGAAAAGGAGTCGTCCACTTGGAAGTGAGTACAATTCACCTATATTCAGTATCGGTCTCTCAGCGTTCTTGTGAACAGAGAGAACATGAACCAACGGAAACAACAAGAGAATTCATGGAACCTACAGGAAGAGCCAGTTGCGATCCTGAGAGTGAAGACTAAATACGAAGAAATTGAAAAAAACCAAAAGTAAAGTTAAAAAATAATTGGGCTGGAAATTCCTTCAATTTTGTAACTATGCTCATTGGGTCAACAACACCAAAGAATCACAACTAGAAGAACCCTAGGAATTGATTAAGCTTAAATTACCGAACCCCACACCACCAAAGCAACAAGAAATGATAAGTCATCCAGACAGTGAAGCGATAATGAACTTTTGATGGAGGAAAAATTGAGAAATGAAAGCAAAGAACTATTAACCCCCTCTCCTTTAGGAATGTTCGAACACGGAAAGTAGACGGTGTTGGAGAGAACTATAGGTAAAACGCTTGAGAAAGTCACGTTTGAAAACTGCAGCCAAGAAGTAAAATGTGGTCGTAAAAATTGACTTCTCGTCACCCTGAAACTACCAAATTCACCACCGCTAAAGATGACACTAATATCTGCACTACCAGTCTGCTCCGGAGAGTACAATGAAAAAGAAAACAGGACAAAGTTGAAATTTGCAGTTTGTTAAATTGGTTGTTTTACCAATCACACGTAACTGTAACACAGAGAATAATCCGAGTTGAATTATGTATTACATTTTGCATAAATTTACCGTTACATTTTGCATAAACTTACATTTTTTGCATAAACACATGATCAACTTCATGTTGGATCAATCTCATGTTGGTCCCTGACAATAAATATCAGTAAAGGAAATCGTGTGATCAATAACATTCATTTATCGAAAAATAGCAAATGATCCGGTCATCTGTCATAGATACAAAAATAAATACAATGTACGTATCACCTTATGTCGATTAATAACGATAATGCGATACTCATAACTTGGATAGATACTATCACTATATAAAATTTGAAGTGCATGTTTATTTAATAACGTAGAGGTTATTTTTCAAATTTTAGATAGTTACAAGTTATAAAAAACATAAATGAAATTTTAGGAGATTATAAGATGCACGCTTTTGTATGTAATTGCATCTATTAACAATTTCGTCTTCAACTAGCAAAACCAAACACATTTCCTCTCAATTTTTTAACTTTTTTCCCTTTGGCACCTGACAGACAACGAAAACAACGGACACTCGGAGAGTGATTTTTGCATGGTTTTGCAGGCTTATCTTCTTCCTCTTCTTCCTTTTCATCTTCCTCCTCTTCCTTTTCATCTTCCTTCGATTTTTTCTGCGATAGTTTGTCATCGACAGAGTGTGTAGAGCCGCCTTTTTTCTGAGTTTGATTACTACCTTTTGTGGCTTCTTCGGCACGTGTGGACTCACTAGGACCAGATGTAACGGATAAATTGCTATCATCTTTCTGGGCTTGCTTATGTTTTACAGCAACTTCAGCACGATGAATACCCCTCTTAATAAAAGCATCAATATCTATAGCAGAATTTCCTGAGGATTTTGAATTAGAATCCGATGTAGGAGTGGTATTATATAGTGAGGTACGTAGTGCTGGGGCCAAATGTGGATGCTCGCGAATTGTGTCTGCCAAGACTTGCTCAAATACTGTAAGACTTTGCGGATTTCCAGCTCCATCAGCGCTATCCAAAATTGAAGATTTCGTATTGTCATTGCCCGAAGATAAGGAAGATTTTGTGTTGTCATTAGAAGTGGTGGATGGGAGAAATTTATTTTCTGCGCTAGAATGATTTGCTTCACCTGCGATGTGATTTATACTGTCATTGCCGTTATTAATGATATAGTTACTATTCCCTTCAATAGTGTTATCTGCCTGCAAACTAATGTTACGAAGTTTAATAGGCTCATGATTGCTCTGCGCATCCTGTGCAGAACCTTGATCCGTGCCAAATGAAGATGTGGTAACATCTTCGACAATAAAAGAGTTTAAGTCATTCATAACGGGGAGAGAAGAATATCCATCTGTGGAGGTAAAAAAAGTGCTAGTATTGCTGTCGTTGTCGTTGTCGTTGCTTTGATCATCCCGATGAATGTCACCATTTTGGAATGAATTGCTGGTGGTAGTTTGGTCATGTCCATTGGTTGAGATGATAAAATCGCCCGTGGGATAAGGTTGATATGTGCTAGTATTATTGCAGTTGCTTTGGTCACTTCCATATATGTCATCATTTTGAAATTCCAGTGCAGAATCCTGATTGCTAGTGATGAAGAAAAAGTAATTTTCAGGGGCAGTTTCATTATTAGATGAATCATTTTCTCCGCTAGCACGTGTCACGTCCTTATCTGAACAATCGCTCTTGTTTTCGTGAGTATTTGGGTCACCACCGCCGTCTCTATCGTCACTGCCAGTTTTATCGTCACCACCCTTGATATTGTCCTTGTTTTCGTGAGTATTTAGGTCGCCACCGCCGTCTCTATCGTCGCTGCCAGTTTTATCGTCGCCACCCTTGATATTGTCCTTGTTTTCGTGAGTATTTGGGTCGCCACCGTCGTCTCTATCGTCACTGCCAGTTTTATCATCACCACCCTTATTATCACCACCCTTATTGTCACCACCCTTATTGTCACCACCCTTATTGTCACCACTCTTGTTATTGTCATCGTTATTGTCATCGCCACTTGAACTTCCTCCAAGAGGTAGTCCTATGTCCAAAGAAGGCCCGAAATTAAGCTGTAGACGTGTGCCGATACTTACGTTACCAGAAGAGACCTGTCCGCTGAAGCCAATATCAGCACCAAGTGATGGTTCGCTTATGACTATATTTCCCGTACTTCTGCCGGTCCCGGTTATGCTTGCTCTAATACCAGATTGACCTTTATTTATAATTATGTTGTTTTCTTGGTTGCTGAACAAGGTCGCATCCGCGCTGAATTTCAATTTGCCAGACTTGTCTTTTTTAATACCGATATTCCCTCTTTGATGATTGATTCCAGTAAAGGTTGCTCGACCGTCCAGCTTGAGGTTTCTTCCTATATTTGTTTTATCTTTGGAGACATCAGGGCCCGATATATTGATGTTTTCCGTTTGAGAGTTGATAAGCGTTGCTTTTGCACGTAAAGAGGTAACTATATTGCCATCCCCAATCACATTCCCGCTAGCACCGCTCTTAATTCCTGTAATATTGACATTTCTATGTTCTATGTTAATCCCAGTTAAATTTGCTTCAAAAGAGGTTACCATGTTGCCATCTCCAATCACATTTTTGTGAAGACTCGCGTCAACGCCTGTTAAATTGACGTTTCCTACTCTGGAGTTGATGAGACTCCGATTTACGCGCTTACTATTCACCCTGTTATTGGAACCGATTATATTATCGTGGGCAACCTCATTGACTGCAGTGATTTGGACGTTTTCATGCAAGTAGTTAGCAACATTTACATTTTCGTCGTCAATTTTCACTTTGTTATTGTCACCAATAATATTTCTGCTGTAATCTGAATCAAAAACCGTCGCTTCGAAGTTACGCGCTTGACCACTGATCTGAGTAGAATTATAGTGATTGATACCCACTTTTTTTTCGCTTCCTAGTACATTTCCACAGGTAGTCATTTTAGCGAACTGGGCTTTCCCCATTCCAAACGGAAGGGATATTTTGCCAAAAGTTTTACGATCACAACCATCCTTTTCACCGTTGCAGGCAGAAAATGTCGGCATATCTAGATCATTATCGTCATTATCGTTATTATCATTATTATCGTTATTAGAATCATTAGAACCATTAGGATCGTTAGGATCGTTAGGATCACTAGGGCCATTAGAGTCACAGGCTGCAATGTTTTCAAGTGAAACTTTCAACTCTTTTACTTGTTTTTCGGCCTCCGATAATTTTTTTGCATGAATAGCCTCATCACCGTGGTAGATAATTCCGTTTCGGATGTAAACTTTTTTTTTGGAAGGCTTCATATTAGGGTGTTTCTAATTTATGATTTTTAGTTTTGTAATTGATGATGAAATTTGAGTGTCTGAAGACTCTCATTTCACAAATAGTGGTTTTTCTTTCGTATTTCATCTTGCATTCTCGTTCTGAGTTTATAAATCGCTTATTAACTGGGTTCATTGATTCCTAATTTGACTTTGTGTGTGAAAATTTAAGTTACTAAAAAGTTGTGTAATTTGATCATATGAATCAAATGACAAGCCCTTAAGACTGATAGTGTTATTGTTTTCTCAAAAGCCTGGATTTTTCACACGAATACGCCAATAAAAATAACGAAATACAGTGGGCGCTCGATACAATAACGTAATCGGGGGAAGAGATTTGGTTATATCAAGATGTTACTCTATCGAAAAAATGAATACTATGAAAGCTTATTACGTGATCGAGGGAAGATGTGTTAGTATAATGAGATGTTATCTTAATGAGTGTTACTGTAACGAGCGCTCACTGTAGAATATTCCTGTTATTACAAGTTTCGTGTTAGGAGAAGAAGGTAAAGAAGCATGTGAACATGGTTTATGTGCTTTAGAAAACTTGTTTATGTATCTCGCTGAGCAAAGCTAGAGGTATCCGTTTTTGGCGAGGATCGGTGGCTTTATATGTGATATTACGTGGAATGATCCTCTCTTACCGACATTCGACTTTGGAGCACGTGCAAATTCTGGGTTGAATTTGGTCACACAAGATAAACAAAGTGATTAGCTGATTAGTGTAGAACAATTTCGATTAATCAATACCCCCGTGTTTTTCTCACACACATCAATATATCGATATGCTTTTTTCACGCCCGAAATAGGATCCTAGCCATCTGACTTTTTTCTCTTACATTTCTTTTCTTGTAAGAAGAGCATTTTTGAACAAAAAAAGCATGTTATAATATTACTTTGATTTTTCTTATTAATATAAGCACCAATTTATATTTTAAGATTTATAACTTTTTAGTTAGTGCATCACAAGATATACAAAATAAATTAAAAGTATTATTGATCAAGTAGTAGTTGAATTAGCAAAAAAATCTTTATGATAGAAATTCTTTTTTGTATATAGATTTTTCAAAATTTTTCAAAGATAAAATAATAATATTTTTGAATAAGTATATGAATTTTGAATAATAAGTAATATTATTCTAAGAAAACAAGTATATATATAATAATTTTAAGTATTTTATTAATTTTATATTGAAATTTTTTTATTATTTATATTAAATTATACAAAGTAAATTTTTTGATTTTCATATTAACAAAAATATTTTTTGATCAAGGTATCTGAATTTTTATTTTTTAAATTTAAAATTTTTTAATATTAGTGAATATATAAATATTTATTTTAATTATTAATTTTGTAAATATTCATTATTAATATTATATAAATATTTATAAATTATATTATGTTCTACAATTTTATTTATAATGCAATTTATATTTCTATTAAAAAATAAAAGTTTACTTAAATATAACTGAAATAATTTTGTTTTTATATTAATATTTATTGTAATTTATTATATAATTTTATAAATATTTATTATTTATATTAATTTTTATATATAAATTTGTAGTTTTAATTATATTTTACAATTTTACTTATAATTATAGATTATATTTTCTATTAAAAAATAAATGTTTACTTAAACAAACTAAAATATTTTTGTTTTTATATTAATAAATATTTATTAAAATTATTATATAACTTTGTAAATAATTATTTTTAATACAAATTATTATATGTAAATTTGTAACTTTAAATATTTTCTACAAATTTGATTATAAATATAGTTTATATTTTCTATTAAAATATAAAAGTTTGCTTAGATATAACTGAAATATTTTTGTTTTTATATTAATAATATTTATTATAATTATTATATAACTAAATATTTATTATTTATATTAATTATTATATAAATTTGTAGCTTTAATTATATTTTATAACTTTACTTATAATTATAATTTATTTTTTATTAAAAAATATTGATAATAATTATTAAAAATGTTTTTAATTCTAGACAACTTTATAAATATTGATTATAAATATTAACTATTTTATATTGATTTATAATTCTGATTATAATTTATAATTTTATTTTACTTGTCAATTTACTATAAAAAATATTTAAATTTGAATCTAATTAAGTTGAAATTTAAAATATTATATTTTAAAATTAAATTTTCTTAATATTAATTTGGTAATTTGATCAGAATATAAAAACTAGAAAATTTACTTTATATAATTTATACAAAATTTTATTTGTATAATAATCACAAGAATAGAATATTTTTTATAAAATTATTTGTAATTTGTATAATTTTAATATATAGTCAAATCTCTTTATAGTTACCATCCTTAGAAAAGCAAAATTTGGTGACTATAGAGAGGATATAACTATAAAAAGATTTTTTTACTATATTTATATATAAATAAGAAAGCAAAATAAAGTAACTATAGAAAGATGTAACTATAAATAGGTGTGATTATAGAGAGATTTAATTGTAATAAAAATAATAAAAACAATAAAAAAGAACAAAAATATTTTTATTTTAATTAAATCAAAAAAATAAAAGAAAAACTTAAAAAAGTATAATAATATTATTAATATTTATATTTAAATATATAATTAATCTTTTTTATAATTATATTATTGAAGCTAATAATAATTTTTTATAATATAAAATAAAATTTAGTAAAAAAGAAACAAATTGATAAATTTATAAATTTCCAATAATTGAATTTTTAATTTCAGTTATTATTAATTTATTTATATAAAATAAAAACTTTAATAGATTAGATCTAATTTTTTTATTATAAAAATAAGTATTCATAATTATACAAAAATATAATTTATATATTGTTATTATTCTATCTTTTATTACTTGGACAGTACACATTTATTATAAAAAGTACAGTAATATTTTCTCTATTATTTTATTTATTTTTTTATTTTATTTTCTATATTTCATAATTTTCTTTTATTATCCAATATTATTATTTATATTTTTACCAATAATTTTTTATTTTATAATATTATTTTTATGTAAATTTCATTATTATTTATTTAACTAATTAATTTATAATAATTTTACATTAATTTATATTTTAAATATTTTATTTTTATCTTTTATTATATTAATTTAATTAGTAATATATAGATTTACACAAATCCTTTTTTAATATTATACAATAATTATCATGTTTTAATATCTTATAGATCTATATTTTTATTAATTTTTCTTGTAATTTATATATATAAATTATATATAAATTAATATAACTTGAATTTGCTATATATAACATGAAATAAACTAAAAATATTATATTCTAGTTTAACTTTGTCTTGTTTTATTTCTTTTTTTTTTTGCTTTATTTTGTTTGTTTTATTTTCTTGTTATTAATTTTCTATTAATTTTCTCTTTGATTATCTTTGTTTTTGTCTTAATCTATTCTCAATTATTGTTATATTGTCTTTATTTTTTATAATTACTGTTGTCATTTTTATTAAAAATTTCATAATTACTTAATTATTAATCAATAAAAATTAAGATATATTACAAAGAACATTAATATAATATTATATAACTCAATGATGATCAAATTAATTTGCCTCTTTATTTTTATTCTATTATATAATTATATTTAGTATATATTATTATCTTTTTGATATTTAAATTATAATACCTAATAATAATTATATTTTTATATATTTTTTGTTTTTATTTTCTTTTATTGTTTTACTAAATTTATTTATTTTTGTATTTTACTATAAAACTTATATTTTTATTATTTATTTATTTCATCTATATTTCTATTACATTTATTTTTATCTTTAATTTCATTATTTTTAATCAATTATTTTTATATTTATTTTCTTTTTTCACTCTTGTTACAATTATTCATTTTATCTTTTAATTTCTTTATTATAATTATTTCTAATCATATTTATATTATTATTTTTTTTCTTTACAATATTTTTTTTACTTAAACTCTTGCTTTTTCTTATCTTTAATCACTAAAATTGCAACTAATTTTCTTTTGTATTTTCTTGTTAATGAATTTGTATAATTTTTCAGTATTTATATTTCTTTTGTATTGTTAGTATTATCTGTAAATTATAATATAATTTAAAATAGTTATTAATTATATAAATTGTATTAAAGATTGAAAATATATAAAAGAAGAGTCTCCTATCACTAGAAACTTTCACTCTAATTGTTTTATTTAATAAATAACAAAATTCTTATTAGTAATGTTACATTTATTTTCAAAAATTTCGTAATTGACAAATCTTTTAAAATAGTAGAAAATATGAAAATTTTCAAAAATAGTAACAAAATAACAAATTGACAAAAATAATTTATATATATTAATTATTTAATAATTATATAATTATTATTATTATCTACCTTTTTTACTTTTACTTTCTATCTTTTCTACTCCTTTTACCTTTATTATCTACCTTTTCTACCTTTTCTACCTTTTATATCTTTATAATTTATCTTTTATATCTTATTATCTATCTTTTTTATTTTTTCTACCTTATTTATCTATTTTTTCTACCTTATTTATCTATTTTTTCTACCTTTTATATCTTTATTAACTACCTTTTCTATCTTTATTATTTATCTTTTTTATCTTTATTATTTACCTTTTCTATCTTTACTATCCTTATTTTCTACCTTTTCTACCTTTTTCTATTTATCTTTTCTATCTTTTATATATATCTTTTTATAATTTTGTAATATAAATAGAACTAAAATATATTAAGAAATTTTGTATAAATAGGAGTGCTGTTTTTACATACTCTCTCATGTTTCAATATTTAAACAAATTAATAAATTTTAATCTTAATACAATAAGTTAATGACTGCCTTATTGTTATAAAATTAATATTTATTCTTGTATCTTCTTCTGTTGAAACAAGTTGTCTGGCAAAAATAATTTGTTGATTGAACTTCAAATCTTGTAATTCAAGTCACTTTTTATAAATCTTGAACAAGATCAAGAAACTGAATATTGTCATTGATTTAATATCATTAATAATTTAAAATAAAAACACATGAACAGAAAATATAATTATGATAAAAATTAGTCATAAAGATATTTGAATTATATATTTAGTTCAATAATATTCTACTTCTTTCTATATCTTTTTATTTTCTTCTTTTTCCTTTTCGTATTACTTATTTTTCTATATTTATTTTATTATTATCTTTATTTGAACATATTAATCACACTATATTCTTGGCAAATTTTATTATTTTCTATATTAGTTTAGCTTTTAATTTCTATTTTTGCTATTGATACTTTGTAGAACAAAATTATTAATTATAATGTAGTTAAATTTTATATAATTTAGAAAAGAACCAATAATTTTATAATATTAGTATAGATCTATTGTATCATATACTGTACTGCAACTGCATCATGCTGTGTCATACTGCACATTACTATATCACACTGTGTCATTTAACACGAATATATATATAAATATAAGTGCTAATAATTAATAAAAATTAAGTTCTTTTGATTAAGTTTAAGTTCTCTAAGTTTGATTTAGTTCTTAAGTTTTGATTTTGAGTTTTTTTGGATTAATATTAAGTTTGACATGTTAAATTAATTTTATTTTGGAATTATAAGTAGTTTTTGGTTAAGTTTACCTTGTAGTTTAGTTTTGTTATTAGTTTAGTCTTAATTTCGTCACTTTTTATCTTGTCAAGAAATATTATCTTATCATTATAAATAACATTTAGTTATAAAATTCAAAATAAATTGTCGTGAACATAGTTACTATTATCATTTAAAATAATTTCATACGCAAAAGCTCAAAATGGTAACAATATTAATTTGTATAGAATTAAATTTCTGATTATTACTTTTGTCTTTAAATTTGAAAAAGATGATTAAAATATTTTTGGATAAGTATATTGATTTGTTATAGCATTATTTTTTGGTATATTTGTACACTGTAACTTTAAATAAGTGATATTGATTGTATAGTTATGCATCACAACTTTAAATAAGTAATATTAATTACATAATTATGTACTATAACTCTAAATAAGTGATATTTTTTTTAGTTATTGTTACCATAGTAATATAAATTTCTCTAATTTGATAATCTTTTTTTGATTATACAAAATTCTCTTTTTCTTAATTTTTACAATTTATCATCTGATTATTATTATTTTATCTAATCATATAATTATCTCACTTTTATTTTATTACTCTAAATCTTATATTTATATCCTAAATATCATATTTATTCTCTTTTTCT
>CAJVPL010001942.1:0-11043 GCA_910591945.1 Ambispora gerdemannii
AGAATGTTCAGGATAGACTTAGTAATTGTGATATTACCAAATCTCCTTCCATGCAGAATTTGATCGATGTAATGGTAATGTTATCTATGAGACCAGCAGATGTTGCAACTCTTCGTATTGATCATTATCCATCAAGTTATGAAAAATGGTATGATCCTAAATATTCTTGGTATTGCACTGGCTACGCCAAAAGTCAAATTAATGAACCATTGCCATTCTTTTCAATGGAAAGGGATCCAAAAAGAGCAATAGAACTACTCACCTGGATCCAGAAGGCAATTTCAAAGACTTTTCCATTTCTGTTAAAAGGTGAAAATGGTTATGTAAAAGTTTATCCATTTAATCGATTCTTGATTCCCCATGATATTACCTCATATCAATTAAGAAAATTTGGTGCTGATCATGCATCAAGAGCTCATGGTGGTAAAAATGATTCTTGTCGTCAAAAATATCGAGATCTAGCAACGCGTCATAAAAAAGGATATAGAGCCACAACACGGCATTATGGTGTAATAAATGACAGACCAAATATTCCAGCACCTAGACCAATCACCCCTATGATTAAACAAGAATATATCGAAATCGAGGATATCATTAATCTATATAATTATTGATCACACTTCTTTGCTTTTGCCACATATGCTCTAATTCCACCCTCTTCATCACTAGATGATTCAGAGCCAGACCCAGACTCAGATGAAGACTTAGATGCGGTATTTTTGGAAATAAGCTTCTTGTATCGTCTTTTAGCTTCACATGAAATGTGATTATACTGAGAGATATCCGGGTTTGCTATCGCATTTATAATATCTTGCTGAATCTCGGGTTTCACTATCTCTAGTAATTGGCTGAGAGAAATCTGAATTTTTTTACCCGATACTTGCTTAACAATACCGGATACCACACTATTATTATTCTGAGATTCGTAGAAACTCCCAATAACTCCCGCTTCCAATTTTTTAGCAAATTCTTCGGTTATAGTTGACCAGTTAGTGTCTGAATCAGTAGTAAGTTTAGTCGTGTCGATATCATAATATTATTTATTAATATGCTGGAAAAAATACATTATTGAATATATATTATTAATATAGAACCATAATGATAACTTTATCCTGCGAAATCAGGAATATCCAGAAAATTCAAAGTGGTATATAATGTCCATAGTATCCACTCCTAAAAATTAATTATCTAAACATTAGTTATTTTTTCACGGTAATATATATCATTAAATATACTTAACATGTTTGTAAATACCCTCGTTGAAGGAAAAATCCTGGTCAAAGCGTTGATAGATATAACATCTAAATCTAATACTATTAGCAAACACTTGTTCGATAAGCTTGAATCTGATCACGGATTAAAAGGTGTAGTTGGTGATGATCTGATAGGCGAAGAAATAAAATGCTTAGATTTACAGTTTCGCATTAAAAGAAAGTGGCAAAGCTTAGGTGATACTGAACTAATAGACTTTCAAATTCGCAAAAATCCATCATTCGATCTAATGTTGGGGCAAGATTGGTTATGGATGCGTGAAGCAAAAATAAGCTTTGGACATTCTCCCAAAATCTGTGTCCGCCATGCTAAAATTGTAATAGATGGTATGAGCATCCCATTAATTGATGGGAATTTTAACAAAGCCAGCTCCACTAAAAATAATTTATCTAAATTAACGGAATCTAAACCTGGTCTAGCTCAAGAGGAGGTTATAAATATAATTAACAAAATTCTCTCAAATATTGAAGATAGACTTGAAGGGTCATTGTTTTGTAATAATAAGCAATGAAAGAAACGTCATGGAATATTTCACAACAAATCTGAGACAGAGACTAATTCATCCAGCTCTGATTCAGAATCCATGGTTTCAGACTGGTATGATCTCGATCCAATAAAATCCTGAAAGAATCGTGTTCATATTAAAAAGAAAAAGGTTGACTCTCCTATCCGAAAACATCGTAAAAAAAAGCGTGTCAACTATGTTCACATTCCAGAGTAGTGATCCCTCCAATCAGAATAATTAAAAAACTGTTAACGGTCAGAAATTTATCAACCAATCACATCATGGGTAGGATCAGCATAGAAGTTCGTGGAACATGTGATTATCGTTATTTTTTTCGTTTAGACTGGAAAATATCTCTAGCATTACACATGCTTTTACGATAAGGGCGAGCGAAAACGAATCTTGAAAAGGTAATAAGGGCAAAGAGCCCGTTAATTCCTATCAGTACCGTTATCAGAAATTATGAGTCATAGGGGTTCGAGATCTTCGCAATTCCGGATCGTCATTGCGATTAACCAACTTCGTGCAATCGTCGAGCTAAAGGGGTTTCATTCATGCGTCTATGACTTAATGCTCAGCATATTCACAGGCTTTGGCATATGACAACACTTTCTATGGAGGCTGAATCGTAACAGGTTTACTTATGATTTGGTAACAGTTAATTTCATTATTTTCAGGGTTCGGAGATTTGCTTGATAAAGTTAAGATCCCTATTGCGAGTTTCGGTTTTCGTGGGTAATATAAATAAGTAGGTTTGAAAAGACTTTGTTTCCCACCCCACAAATTTTTGCCACTTTGTACTAACTCACGGTAAAGGTATGTATTTTTCGCAAAAAGGGCTTCAGAGTGAAATTCTACTTACAATGGATCTTCATATTTAGGAAACGCAATAATGGGTACTATTAATCTTGAATGTCTTATTAGTCCCGTTCACGCATTCGCTGGTCTTCCAAGAGATGCTGTTATTCAAACAATTACAATTCCCAGTGGGGCGAGAGATGATGATCTTGAAACTGAAATTCGGAACCAGTTACCACCTCAATTTAAAAATGTTCCTTTTATTATTCGTGCATTTCACCCCGGACCTGTAAGATATAGAGTTGTGCAACCGCAAACTTTGATTTCCGATTATTTTAATGGGGGTCCTCCTGCAGGTGTTATTCACATTCTTGTAGAATCTTAAACAGAATGTATATTTGTAATGGCGATATGTATTCGCAAATTTCTTTTTTGTATCTGCCTTAGTATAGGCAATGTATTTCGTTTCGTAATAAACAAATAACGATTTAGTCGTGTCTTATCTCCAGATCATTCGTGTAACGTCTATCGCATGTATATAAACCATCGATTATCTAAAAACAGATACGATAAAAATTTTCATTTTCGAGCATTGCATTACCTAGCTTTTCTCAGCAGGATACATAAACCAGATTTTTCCAACCACATCTATATAAAAATAGCATCATGTCTTCACACGTTTCTTCACCTTCCTCACCAGTTTCTACATCCTCCACTTTGACGGAAGAAAGGTCAACTCGCACGATGGCAGACGTTGTTAAGGATCTAGATACGGAAGAACTTATTGATTATTTACAGAGGCGAGATCTAAAGCTTAAGGAGTCATATTTCAAGATTTTTCGACAGGAAGAGATTACTGGTTCTGACTTCCTTGACCTAACCGAAGATAAGTTTCGAAGTATTGGCTTTGCATTAGGTCCAGCAACGAGGCTTGCAAAATTCATCAATGAGATCACTGAACAATAATTAAGAAGCTTCTCGTCATATAAAACATTGGAAGAACTGAAGGACGTACTCCGTAAATACAAAGTTAATGGGGAGGATATAACAAGCATCAAACAATTCAATCCGGGTATGTGTTTCTTTATTTTATTTTTTCTTGACATTTTTCCTTCCGGGCCGGAAGAGAAATTTCTTGGCAAAAGCGATCGGCATGAAGAATTGTTCACGCATACATAGATTATATGTTAACGTTTTTTCTATTGTATAGTTTTCGAGGAAATCGATGATGATGACAAAGCACTCGAACAGTGTATGAATGAAATAACATTAAGGCTTACGAACGTAAAATCAATGATAGAGGCCAATGAGGCTACCCGATGTGAATTTATTTCATCAATCTTGCACGCATCAATCGCAATCACAAGAAGGCTAACAAATAAAGAAATCAATATTGAGTTGCAGAGGGATATTTCGGGTGAAGAAGCGTCTGGTCGAGTCGATTACGCAATAACTGGGATGGAAGATCTTTTGTGTATCACTGAGGGCAAGCCACGAAACATCAAGATAGGCTATCTCCAAAACATAAAACAACTCGAGAGTTCCTTTCATATGAACAAGAAGAAGCGAACAGCAGATGAGGCATTCAAGGGTGGGGATTACGACTATCTATATGGAATTGTGTCAACAGGTATATAAAAATTTCTGCTGATTTTTTTGCAAATTATACGATACTAATCATCAGTTTATTTTTAGCCATGGATTGGCATTTCATCATGTTCACCTCTGACGGGATTTTCTGTACAAGTAATAGCGAATATCAGATAAATCTTACGAAAAAGGCACTTAAGGGAAATCGTGAAAATTTGAGGGATGATATAAAACAGGTAATCGGTATAATTGTGGGTTTATTGAAAGATAGGGTAACTGCATGTGATGAACCCGAATCTAAGAAGCGACGCGTTCAAGAAAAAATCACCAAAAATTTACAAAGTAATGGGTAGATAGTTTTCTGCCTCATATGTATTTTTGATCTTGTATCAATAAAGAAAAAGTGATCTCCAGATTTGTAGATCATGCATAACATATTTCGTTCTAATTCCGGGATATACAATTTTGTTGATTAATGTAATTTCGGCTTATATACTAATTTTGTTTTAGCTTCAGTACGTAGATATATAGGTGAGAAGAGAATGCCTGGGGATGCTCCATTATATATAAAATTTCGGCAGTATCTGGTATATACCGAAAAATGACAACTGAGGAAGCACCCAAAGATTCGTCCACCTCCAAGAGCGGTGCTGATGCTGAAGTCTTCCAACTTGAAGCACTTTCCTTAAATTACCTACGAAGCCAAAATATTTCAGTAATTCCGGACGATAATCATATACCAAAACTTCGCTCATGTAAGCTCTGTAATAAAGCCATTCTTAATTTCCGATTCGAAGCTTTTACGGTATTGTGTTGTGGGCACCTGCTCCATCGAATCTGTCTTGAAACCTATATTATGCAAGGAGGAGTACGAAGTCCTTCATGCCCAATCTGTAATTGGGATATCGAAATTAATAGAGAGGAACGTGGGCTTGCTTCTGGTGAATGTTTTCTGGCACCTAAAAGTTACGATAAGGGGCAGGCTTCCCAACAGTCTAACGTAACTATAGAGGATGATGAAGGCGGATTAGAGATTATGCGAAGTATGGGGTTGATAGAAGAGGACTCCGTTCCAGCTGAGCAAGTCAGTAAGGATGATCAAACGACAAGTTCTATTGCGGATAATTCTATCTTTATGCAAGATCAGGCTATTATGGACAAAGATAACAACGTTTCGCAAGAGAATTCCGGAAATCAGACTAACGAGAATAATGAAAGTACTACCAACGTATATATTATGCCAGACTCTACGAAGCAGTTAAAACCCTCCAATTCTGAGGATCAGTCAAATGCAAATAATGAAAATGATACCACCATGGAAGAAAATGATACTAATCAAGTCCGTTCATCCAGACAATCATCTCCCAAAATTGCCCGTGATCAAGATAAATTACTGGGTTTAATACGAGAACTATCTACACCCGTCAAAGGCGAGACTGGTGAGATCAATACTGGGGAAAGCGAGAATTCTTTAGCCCGATTATATCAAAAAGCACTTAAAGCTGAAAATAGAGTGACCCAGGCCTATCAAGAAGAAATTCGGTGCTGGTACTATTACGCTGAAGAGTTTGAAAAAAAGGTTATGGGTATCAGAGATAATGACAGAAAAATCGGCGACCAACAGGCTAGGACGAAGGTATATGACGAAATTAGGGATCATCTATCCGGTATCACGAAAGTTACTCTGCGTAAAAAAACTCAAAGAGCTAGAGCAATTTATAATCTGTTTAAGAAAATAGGTGTAGAAAAAATTAAAAGAGTTCATTCTTATAGTGCCGATTCTCTCAGATGCAAACTATTATAGATAAAATAACGAATTCCTTGCCGATCGCGTGATTACTGCGCCTCATATCGAATAAATAAATTAAGTTTTTATCAATATAATTGGTTGGGCCGAGTGAACCTTCTTCAAAGCTACGTTTTTTCCAGGAGAAACAGAATACCCGTTTTATAAATAAAAATGTACCTTTTACCTAATTGTATCGACGATTTGAAATACAGTGGTAAGAAATCTGTACTATTATCTCCTTATGACAATGCTTTACAGCGTAACGTGTTTGTAAAAATATAGACTTTTGGAAGGACACGGAGGAACCTTCGCTTAATAAATTCCTGAATTTCCGATTACGCCAAAGTAATTTGGAAGATAGTGAAGTGGAGCATCGTCGGTACAAGGATGAACTGAAGAGTATTAGGAAATACTATGATGAAGAATCTGAAATTGGGAAGAAAGTGTTGATATGGAAACAAAAGTTCAAGGCAAGTATAAGTTTTATTTGTTGATTTGACACTATGCCATCGCCAACTACCTTGTTGGTTGCTTACTGGCAGGGGAAAGGTTGCTTACTTGTTGGTGTGTTAGTGTGTAGTGTATTCGTACTGTGTTGTCACAAACTACCATGCTGGTTGCTTACTGGTAGTGGGAAAGGTTGCTAACTTGTTTGTAGTTAGCTTTATGTTATTTCTTACATGCAAGTTAGGATAAAATTAATAAATCGCCATTCTCTCTTTCTCTCTTTAAAAATTAATATTTATAAGCGCGATAAAAACTCGGCAGAGGTAAAACTTTTCTGGGAATTACAAGCGAAAAAACAAGATATTTTTAAGGAGATCAGATTACTTGAGGAGAGATGCAAGTTACTTGAAAAGGAGCAAGTATGTTGTCCTTATGATGTTTTCGAAGTTTAGTGGCTTTCGTTTATGACAATACTTCATAATGTCTGCAAATAGACCGAAATGGAGAACAAAATGTGCCTTAAACAGACCCAACATATTTTGGATGCGACGAAGAAGACCGTAGATCAAGGCATTTCATTACAAACATCAATTATAGAAAAATTTAGGAAACGTGTGCTGGATGAGCCGTATGCATTTTGCGAACCACCAAAAAGGAGAACCAAAGTCACTAATGATATAATCGCAGAATCTCATTCTGAATCTAATGAAAAGACAGATATAACTGAAGATAGTGAAATAATCGCAGAATATCATTCTGAATCTAATGAAGAGATCGATACAGAAGTGATTAACATAACTGAAGATGATGCAGAAATCAAGAGTCTTACCGAGGTATTTTGGCATTTGCTACCTTGTACATATAATAACTATGCTCAGCTCACTCATACTAAATCTCCTAGGACGAAGTAGAAATCCGTAAAAAGTTATTCAAAATTCTGGTCGCACGCCAAGAAAAAGACACGAAAGTCGGAAAAGATTTTTTGACATCAGTATCCCTTAACGGTATTATAGATTTATCAGACGATGAGACGCACAAACAGATTAAAAAGTCCTTGAATAAGGATCAAATTTCTTGGCTTGAAGGGGTCCTCCAGAAAAAAATTTGGAAACCTACTCCGGAATTTACGGAATATATCAACCAATTCACGGAAGAAACCTGTACTCGAACCAATATTCCAACAATTGTTCGCAAATCCTGTGTTACTGGAAGATTTGATTCTTTTTATCACGAAGCGCATGATATTGCCCAGCATATACTAACACATTTGTAAGTATTCTTATGTTGACAGTTAACATTAATCAAAAATCCTTATGATTAATTTTTTTCGAAAATAGCTCTTTACGCTTAGAAGCACCAATGAGAGTCGAGTACAAAGGTCTCAATTTAGAAAGAACTTATGCTATAGACACAATAATTTACATTTTAAATAGGTTATTTAGGATGTACCAAGACGAGTTGGATGTTGCTTGGTAGGTATCAATCTAAATTTTAAATTTTAAATTATAACCTTACTAATTAATTGATTTCTTTAACTAAGGATTGAACAAGTTACTCCAGATACAAAAAAACATAAATTCGATGGGTTATATAAAGTTATTAGCACAAGAGGCAAAGGTCAAACTATCGTCATTATTGAATTTTCACGTGGAAGAACAACTCCCATGTCCAAGAGAGATGGTGATTCGCTTAAGCTTTGTCGAAACGCTATGAGAACCTTAAATGTATTGTTAGGAAAGGTACCCAAGGAGCGTGCACGCATTTACTTAGTGCAGTCATTTGGTAAGTGATTATAATTGGGAGTTAGATCGTACAAAATTACTTTTTTGACATATGTTTCTTTATAGACGGATTTGTTGAAATTAAGTATTTAATTCGACCACTGCCAAAAATCTACATGCTACAACAATTCGGACGCATCAAAATACCTGTCACCTTTAGTGATTTCGAACAGTTTTCAAGGGACATAATATGTTTGATGGATTGGCAGGTAGAGTATTGAACATACTTGTCGATAACTTTATCAAGCAAATAATAATTTTTTTTTTCTACAGACAGATGTCTTGTCAACAGCCAGAGCAATAAATAAAGCAACCACTAATGTTATGGTAGATAATAATAATATTTGCATAACTTCGGTAGACGACACTCCACAAAAGAAAAAAGATAAAAACCAACCCTTACCGAAATCTCCGTCTCCCGATTCCTCATGTCCCAGTTCTCCATCTCCCGGTTCCACTTTGACGAGTCGCGATTTGATGCGTCATCTGGATTCACCACTTCATGAGAAAATCGATCTAAATGATTTAGATAATACACTATTTAGATCAAAAATTTCAAAAAAATGATATCGACTGCGATTTTACAATGTGAAATAAATTCAAAATTATATTTCGAAATCCGATCACTATTTCTTGTAATTTTATAAATAATGAAACGATCAAGTAATTGGAGTCTTGATTCTGTAAAGCTATTACAGAACACAAATGATTTGCAAAATTTTATTGAAATTTTTGGCGACGGGCCGTCGCTGAAATTTTTGTTACTTACACATTTTAAGATATATACAATCTATTACTAAACATGCAATCTGAAATTGATTTACTAAAACAACGAATTTCTGAGCTTGAAGCCGAAAAGGCTGAGCTTGAAGTCAAGAATGCTGAGCTTTTAAAACAGGTTACGGAAGAAAGCACCAAACGCGAAGCTGAGAATGTTGAGCTCAAAGCCAGGATCACCAAATTGGAACAGATCGCAGAAGAAAATACTGAGCTTAAAGATAGAATCACGAAATTGGAACAGAAACAGATGCAAGCTATTACTAATAAACAGGATCCATCTCCAACAAAAGATATTTCGCCACTTATCAAGAACAATTCTGAGGAGAAAGGTATCACCCCCGATCCCTTGCCTAAAATAGAATATAGCTCAACCCAACCTGAATCTTCAACGGAGCCTAAAACATCTACAACTTTTTTACCACAAGATATTATCCATGACGATTCAGCTAAGATCCTTGATTTTGTAAAAATGATACACAAGGAAAGGATTAGTAGTGAGATAAGAGAGAGGAACAGGGAAAAAAAACTTCAAGAATCACATAATAACTCAACTCCACCGATACAATTCGAAGTATCAACCATGTCGACACCTAAATCTTTGGACTCAAAAACTGTGAAAAAGCTTTGGGAACAGAACCAAAATAAAAACCAGGACAAAATATCTCAATCACACAAGAAAAAGGGAACAGAGAATATCACCCATGTGATAGCTGATGGCATTCAGGATGTACTTGTGCACAGCTCCGCTGATAATATTATTTCAGTTGAGTCGGAGACTCGAAGCTTTGCTTCCTCAAATTATGTAACTGAAATTTCAGCGATGACCCGTCGAAATTCTAATAAAATCTCATTACTCGATTTAGCTCAATTATTTGATAAAGCAACGAATGCTGAATATTATGCTACAAAAGCTAACCAGGAAGAAACCTTATGCTGGAATAACTATGGAAAAGAATTCGTAATTCAGTATAATGATCTTGTAAAAAATAGTAATGGAAAAATTGGTGAGAAAAAAGCTAAAGGTATAATTTATGATAAAATATTAAAGCACCTTAATATCATCCGTGAAAGAAGGTCCAAGGAAATGGGATTACAGCTCCCAGAAATTTCGCGTAAAACTTTATGCAAAAAGATCCAAAAGGCTGTAAGGACTTATAAATTATTCGAAAAAATAGACATAGATAAAATTAAGTATTTTAAAGCATATAGCGCAAATTCTATTTCTGAATTGACTAATGATCAAATACAAAATATTATCGATAATATTATCAGTAATGATGAGTCTAATATAGAGATGCAAAGTTCTATTTCTTCTGAAATAAATCATATGACAGAAATTTCAACGACAGCCCGTCGCCAAAATTGTGCAACTGAAATTTTATCTGAGGCAAGTATATCTATCGAAGAGACAAAATCTCAGCGTAAGCTGGTTAAAGGTCAAGTTTCAGACTCATCTGTTTCTATCGATTCGAAAACTTTACCAGAAGTTGAAGAAGGTTCATTTACTGAGAAGGTATCACCAGAAAAATTATCAGAAACGATTTCAGACGGTTCAACCGAGGCAAGTGTATCATCTAATCTAACTCATAACCATGTTTATTTCCGTAATAAAACATTAAAACAGTATCCTAATTTATATCGAGAAGATAGTGATGGAAACGATGATTATTATGGAATTACTGATGAATCTTTATGCCCGCTATGCAAGATAGATCATGATGATGATAATGGTATAGAAGGCAGATATGAAATTGGATCTTACTATATTAAATGTGAACAGCGTGGAATTGAAATTAAGGTAACTGCATAAACTTTATCTTATGTTAATACAATTCGCTTAAGTTTTTAGGGCGTCCTCTGGATATATTTATTTTTTTGTTGGCTATTGTATTGTGAAACAATGAGTTTCGCTGTAACAATTTTCACATACCCTTGTAATTTCTTGTATCATGTTTATCCTTTTTCGTGTTATGTTTATCATTTTTTTGCATAACATGTAGAATCTAACACAGATCTACATTAATACTTCTTAATGTTTCGCTAATTAGATTAGATGTGAAATGTAGATCATATTATTAATT
>CAJVPL010001943.1:0-11039 GCA_910591945.1 Ambispora gerdemannii
CTCTTTCAGTCTATACTCTTCGCCTGCGTCAACACATTTGAGCAGTCCCATAACAGATCCTGGTTCTCGATCTTCTAACATTCATCATACATCCACGTTCACTTATATTCAACAACCCCCACATACACAACTAACTACTCAGTCCTTTCTTCCAGACACAGTTACCTTCGGATCGGATGAAAATTCCGACCCGACCGTTTCTTCAACTAATACGATGGTTGCGTTTAATTTAGGTCAAGGAGATAATTTATACTGGAATATGGATATGAGTGTCCCTGGATCTCAATCTAATTTTGTTGAATTCAATAATACTTATGAATTGGCAAGTTCTGGTTCATCATCTGCGAGTGTCTATTCATCACTACAGCATATATAGTAGTATCATCTTGCTTCACCTCTGTTACCAAATCCCGTCCCCTTATCTTCTTTGGCATTATCCGCTTCCTTAAACACCATCTTGATCAAGTACGATTACTTATGATTTTACATGAAACTAATTTGCATATTAAAATATAGAAATTAGTGTTTATTCTTAGAGGTGGTGGTGTTGATTGTTATCGTAGGGAAGTTAATATTGATAGGCTATAAAATACGCATTGTTATTGAACAGATTTTTGGGTGGTTTACTTTGGATCAACACATTTATATATGTATGCATAGATGTGTCAGGTGTTGGCGTGTTGCTCTATATTAAATAAAATCACCTGATTTACGTCAGGTCTTATTTAAAGTTTCTAGATAATACCGATATCGAAAACAATATCTGATATATAACACACTAATAATTTATAAACTCTTCAAAATATTAGCTGCTTTATTTTATTTCTATATTAATTAATTATCATAAGAATTTTCGCTAACATTTGGGTTTTGGGTTGAGTGCAATAGAAACGATGTAAATTGTATTATAAATTCCATTTATTAAAACCATCTCGATATTATTTTCTTTGCGCATAATTTTTAAATTCTTCAAATTTTACTATAGTACGTGCTCAAGTATTTTCCAATTTTTGGAACATACACATTTTTCATTGTTCACCTTATACAACCCCCAATCGCTAATAAATTATCGGTTTTTAACCTCCCCGCGGAGGTGGGCGTCAACCTAGAGATAGTGCAATACTAGGGACACTCATGGGACCAAGTATAGCAAGCTAGGGACTTGGACCCCCTCTGTAAAAATTAGTTAGATAACGTAGATGGACTGTGTCCATCGTTACAGTTATCAAACTGTAAAGAACAGATACTACACTTGATCTTAGCCAATAGGCTTGAGAGGATTAAAGAAACATTTTTGGTAGCAAGAAAAGGTTCGTATTTATATTAAAAATTTCGGTGAGTCAGGGGTAAAAAAAATTGTGGGATCTTGGAAATTTTATAGTGTTTGATTGGTTACAAAAAATGAGCCAGAATTAAGAAATTAAACTATAATTCGAATCAAAGCACGTGATTGTTGAAATTTGTTAAACCCGTGACTTGTTATTCATTATATATAACAAGAGTTTATCGTTCACTATATGAGAGGGTTTAATATAGGCTGTTTTGAACTCAAGTTCACTATATCAAGAGTATAATTGGTCTTCACTATATCGAGAGTTCACTACGACGAGAGTGACTTGTAATTTTCTAACGATCTTCCATCTGTGTTGAATTGAAATTTTTTCAATTTCACATGAAATATAACTATTGAAAACTTAACGTTAATCAAACGAATGGGTTAATTTAGACTTTACTGAATTCTCACCATCTCCCATATTGAAGTGCAGCATGTGGTAGTACATTTCAGTAGTAAAAATTATGTAGACTAATAGTGAACTATTGTCGTCGAATTAATTTAATTTTTCGTATATACAACGTGTTCCTTATCAAACGAGTTACGTTGCAAGCCATCAAATACTGCGCCACTGCTGAATTTTTTGAAGGATGATTATTTTCATATAACGATAAGATAAATATAGAATATGAACAAGATGCATTTTGCATGAAGAAATTTAACCAATTAATAATAATACAAGTGACATAATATGCGCTGAAAATTAAATTATTATTGAAAATGATTAAATGTTCACTAATTTTTTTTATGCTTTAATATTATATTATAAATCATTTGCATTGGCTGACTTTAGACTGTTCGCACCATATATATATATATATATATATATATATGCTTTAACAAACTAGATGTTTTACCGTTATGTCTGCCTAATGTTAATAAATCTTTGCATTGAATATGTGCAAATTTAAATTTTTAATGTTGGTACAAGAACAGACAGTATTTTCTGCCTGTTCGTGGATTTCTATGATCGCAATTATTATCGGTTAGATTTTTCACATATACAAACAGGTGGCAGATAATACAATTGCATCAGACGAAAACTCTAGCTTGGTGGATTAACGATTTAATTTTTCATAAACCATCATTATGCAATGCTGAATGGCTGCTACGTCTTTGTATATCAAATACCGGCTCAAGCAGATTTTGAGCAAGTATTCCAGCATTGCTATCGAGTAAAATTACTTCTTCCATTTGAAAGGTTGTAGTAGATTCATTGGGTAAATCTTCAACGGTATATTCATCATCTGTACTATCATGATCATATTCAGAAGGTCGCCTCGGAATGAATTGTTTCATCTCGCCACCGCATCCTTCTTCAAGCATTTCATTCGACATACTTTCCTCGACCTCTTTAATTGAGCGTCTTGCTAATATCCAAACATAAATAATTACACCAAGACCAATTGCTATGCCGATCACAACCGGTATTATTTTCACGGGGTCTAAATGTATCTCACTGCTGTCTGATTTTCCTATCAAATGTTCGGTAAAAGATGATATTTGACTTCCAATCCATACATGAATTACAAGTTTAAATAGTGAAATCGCTGTCGCGATGGCATACACTCTTAACGAAATATGAGTCGCTGATAATAATGTATTAAGAACATTGTAAGGATAAGGTGCCAATCTAATGAGCAACAACAACTATTGATAGATTGAAAAAAAGTTTATATTATTATTATTATTAAATGAATAGATTACTTATCGTAACCATTAATTGTTAAAATATACCTGAAATCCTTTCATCTCGACAGCTCTGATAACTGCTCCCATTTGCTTATTGTTATTTAAAAGTTTTCGAACTGGTTTCCGAAACCATTTTCGGCTCAACCAAAATACAGTGATTGCACCTGTCAATGCTCCGAGGTATGATATCAGAAATCCCCATTTAAAACCAAATGTGAATCCTGCCATCGTGACAAACTAAAAAATAAGCAATCAAATTAATTTATTTTATCATTTCGAATTTCTATTTTGGTTGAACATAATTACCGTACTGTATCCAATTACTAATGGAAAAGTAGTGACAAATATTAAAGAATATATTATTAAGGCACCTCTATTCATATTAAGAAAAGTTAGACTCTCACGTATTTACCCTAAATAAAGTGATGATTTCAAATATACACTCGATCACTTACCCGAATCCTTTCCCTTGTAGAAATAAGGATAATCTCTCTAGTCCGATTACAATTTCATTACGCCATATTATAAACACACATAATGTACAAAGAGAGAAAACCATCCACAGTAAAAGTAACAACCAAGCTCGATATTTCATCGAGATGAACCTCAACCATCGCCTCCGTAATGGCGCGATAAGTTTACTTATTTTTGAATTATTCGACGTGTCAAAAGACGAAATACTGGCCAAAAGACCATTAGTAGAAGCAGAGCTTAAGATTTTCCGGTGTTTTATTAGACGTGCTTTTTTGGGATTTGGAAATTTACGCGTGTTCAATTCTACTACTTTTTTTATATTAGTAGTATCAGTATTATTAGTGTTATTGTTGTTATTATTATTAATATTAATACTATTGCTATTACTATTACTACTATTATTATTTGCTTCGTTATTTAAAACGGTATTTAGTGTTGAAGGGGGCGTTGGTGCTGTGTTTTCATTAGGAAAGGTATGCGCGTGTGCTATTTTTGGAGATTGCAAACGTCCGGTAACAGAGGTTGAGATAGCTCTTGAACTAGTTAATATTTTACGAAATATTGAAGTATTGTTCGTAGTAGTATTCAAAGATTTGATTTCTTGTAACATGTGTACTATATGGAGAAAATTGAAAAGCGGAAAAATTGAATAATTAAGAAGAGAAAAAAAACGATTATTTAATCAAGGAAATCGTGGCTAAGTAAATCTCCAACAAGGTGAAAAAATGGCAAAGAAGCGCGAGGTGATGAATTCATCCATAAAAGTTATCAAAAATTGACGATGCATTTAATATGCACATAACTATGTTGTGTCTAAGAATACGCTGGGGACAACAAATCTCATCGTTTTTGGCCTAAATAGAATTTTAAATTATCATTATTGTTATCGTTATACAATTTTCACATTATGTTATTCTAGAATACATTTGGTAATCCAACTTTAAAAATATCAAATGTCAGAGCATTGCCAGTCGCATAATGACAGATCATTTTCGATTAAACGATTGGCTAATGTACAAAATTTGATATACAGTCAAACCTTTATAACGGCCGCATTGGATTAGCACTTTTGGGCCGATATATAGTGCTTATATTATAAACTTCGGTATATAGGGTATATAGGGAGTTTTTAAATAGTTTAAAATCGTAAAAATCGGGATATCGATATGCAGTATTTGCAGAATTTACAGAATAAATTGGATTTTGGCCAGCATTAATAAATTACATAATTCAGGCCAAAGAACGTGTCCATTCATTATCAAACACCTATATTCTGGTCATCTTTTATCTTATAAAATTGAAAACCAAATTTTATTATTTTCATAGGTATAGTATAATATACTAGAAGTAATAAAGATATTGTTACAGTGCAGGCAGTCTAAAGAACACCAATAAAAAATGCTACTAGTTTGTTAATAATGTTTAACAATTTTTTGTTGTGGAGAAATACTATACTTTTACTTATTTTCATCTTAATATAAACAATACTGATAAAATAAAGCAGTTTTTTATTGGTGCTTTTGTATTGTATAAATCAAATTCATATATTTTTATTGGACAATTATTTTTAAAATTAGTATTTCAAATAATATTTCAAATAGTATTTCAAATAGTATTTCAAATAGCATTTGAAATAATATTCATTTATTAATTCTATTGATAATTGAATATTCATGTGTTTTGACTAGATTTTAAATAAGAATATTTGAATTTTAATAATATATTTAATATATTTAATTTTATTAGTAAATATTAAGTTTTTATCTGATTTTGAATTTATATATATTATTAAATTTATAATCTTAATTATAAATATTTTCAATTATTATATTTGATAATTTTGATATTAATTTAATTACAGTCAAATTTCTCTATAATTATTATTTTCATAAAAGCAAAATTTGGTGATTATAGAGTTTTTTATTATATTTATATAAATGTAAAAGCAAAATAGGATAAATATAGAGGTATATGACTATAAACAGATATAAATATAAAAGATTTGACTATATTTTAATTAATATAATCATTTAATTACTAATTAAAATATAATAATATAATTATAATATAGTCAAAAAAAATAATATAAGATATTTATTTTAAATAATATCACTTAAATCATCCAGTGGACAAATTGTCTGTTAAATTTTTTTTAGCTTATTTTTGTATATTTATTTCTAATTTTTATAAGCTAAAATAAAAATATAGCATATTTTTAATTAATATAATATAAAATTTGTAAGTTTAATTTATAATTGCTCAAAATATTTAATTAATTTTTTAATTTATTCTGTAATTTTATTATAAAATATTTTTAAAATTTAAGATTAATAATAAAAATTTTTTAAAATTGATTATTTTTATCATAAACAATTATAATTTTTTATAATTATTAAAAAATGAAAATAATTATTATATAATATATAATTAAAGCTAAGATTAAACAAATTTTTTTAACATATTTTAATTTTTGGTAAAAATATATTAAATATATAAATTTATAAAATTTTAGCAAGCAGATTTGCTTATTAAACCTGATAGTTTAAAGAATAATATTAAATATTATAATTTAAAAAAGAAAATAATAAAAAAAATATAATTTGATTAAATTACTTTTTTAATTTTTTTTGAAATATAAATTATAAAATTGTAACTTTGATATTTATTAATATTATATTATAAATAAAAAGTTTTGATTAATCAAATTAATTATTATATATAAAATCTGTAATTAAAATTAATATTATAATATATTATTAAATATTTTTTATTATTTTTTATTATAGTTAAATATTTTTATAATTATATTTATTTATAATTATATTCCTTTATAATTATTATATTTTAAAATACTTAAAGTTATTTATAATATTCAAAAAAATATTCAAAAGAATTTATAATATTTTAATAATAATTCAAAATATTAATAATACTTTATAACTATTAAATTAAATATATATTAAATATTAAAAGTATTAGTAATAAAATTACTAAATATTAATAACAATTTGTATTCTTTAATATTATAATCTAAATAACTAGAAAGTATTCTCAAAATCTTAAAGTTAAAATATAAAAATTATAATATTAATATTATAACAAATATAATTAAGAATAGATTTATGAATTATAATTATTATATATTTTTTACTTATGTAATTAGTTAATAAATATAAATTGAAGTTGGAAGAGATAATTAAATAAATATAAAAATAATAAGAAAAATATGTCTAAGTTTTATATTAATTTCTACTAAAATTATTATAATTCAAAAGGAAAACAAGATTTAAAAAAGGGACAAGATAATAATATTCAGATTATAAATAGTATTTCAATTAACTATATTTACTAAACAAGATATTTTAATTAATATATTAATTAAAATATTAATCAAAGTGTTAATTCTTTGTACTAATATAAATATATTTCAAAATTAACAATAACAAAAATAACAAAAATTCTTTTATTTTGTTCTTCTCACAAGAAAAAAATTATAATAACTTTAGTTGAGGAATTTCAAATAATTTAATTATAATAAAAATATTAAAAGACTAGTCTATAACAAAATATCAATTTAATAATTTAATAATAATATTTTAATTAGCTCAATATAATTCAAAATTATTTGTTTACAAGTTTTAAAATATATATTTGAAAGAGAAAGATAAATTGTTTAAGTATTAAAAAATATTTGTTTTATTATATTATTTATTCTCAAGTTCTAATATGTTAAATTAAAATTCAACTACAATTTATATTTATATATTTTTTGCAAATATAAGTATAATATTAAAAATAAAAAAGAATATAAAAGATAAATATGCTAACTAAAAATAAAATTTCAATTTACTAAATATAAAAAGAAAAAAATAAATAAATAAATATAAGTTTCAAGATTTTTTGATTAGTTAAAATATATTTATTCAGAATAAATAAATAAAAAAGTATAAAAGTATAAAAATATAAAAATATAGTGATACAAGATAAAAGATAAAAGAATATAAATATAATAATTAATAATATATAATATAATTATAAAATATTTTAAGTTTTTTATATGATTTTTATAAATTTATAAAATATTACAAATTATAAAATTAATAATTTTTATAATATAATTATAATAATAATAATAATTCTTTTATTTAAATATAATTTTAATAGACTTTATTACAAATATATATTAAAAATCTAAAAATTAATTACTAAATAATATAATATTTATAACAAATATACTTGAATAATTAATATTTTATCCAAAAATTATATAATACTTATAACAAACATATTAAAATAATTATATAAGAAATAAAAATATATTTTGTTAAAGAAATATAAAAAAATTTATATTTAACTATCTATACTATTATCATTTTAATATAACTTTAGGTTCTGTCATGAGAGTACACATAATAGAGTACACATAATAGAGTCAGATAAAAGAGTTGACATATTAAATAACTTAAAATTAGAAGAGTTTACTAAGTTATCTAAAAATAGATAACATATATTCATTTTGTTGATCAGCTAGAATGAGATCAAAAAAATTTAAAGATAATTATATCTTTTATAATTCAATTTATAATAAGTTGAGCATTCTTTTAAATTTGGTTTATAAATAAATAAGATATAAATACAAGAATATATAACTTTATAATAGTGACAAAAGATTATAAAACAAATATAAGAATTAAGATGAGAGATTATGAAAATATTATGAAAATATTATTTAAAGAATTATTAAAAGAATAAAAACTAAAAACTTGATTAAAATTAATTAATTAATTAGAATTAATTAATTAATTAGAATTAATTTTTTTTAAGCTAAGATACAAGCTATATTTATAAGTATTTGATAATTATAAAATAATCATTTGGAATGATCATTTACAATAATTATTCAAATGATCATTTGAAGCACTTGAGATAATTAATTGGAATAATTATTTGGAATAATTATTCAAAGTGATCATATAAAGTGATCATATAAAATAATCATTTGTGATTATAAAAAATATCTAATTATAACAATACTATAATATATACAAATTAAATTTCTTTAAATGATTAAAAGTAAAAATAACTTACTATAAAGTAATAATTAGAAATTATTATTATTATTTTAATCTAATTCTAATAATTATGAAATATATTATTTTTATATATATTCAATTATAATTTAACTAATATATAAATTTATATTTATTAGCTAACTTAAATTCTATTAATTCATTATTTATTATTTGCTTATTTATTTATTTATTTGTTTATTTATTTATTTATTTACTTATTTACTTGCTCATTTTATATACTTAAATTTTTTTAATAAAATAATAAATATTTATAATTTAATATAAAGATAAGTCAATAATAATCAAACAAATTATAAAATCTTAATTTTATAATAATTAATATTTTATCTTTTACATTTTATTTAATTAATATATAAAAAACTTTAAAATATAATATTTCAAAATTTTATTATATAAATCAGAATTTATAATTAATTAAAAACTAATTAATATATTTATTTTATTGTTTTAATAAAAAATTCATTTTTAAAAAAAATAATTTGCTTAATTTCTATTAATTTATTCTTATATTTTGCAAAATATTTAACAAAAATCTATTATAAAATAATATATAAATATAGTAAAAAAATTATTCTATAATTATATTCACTTTATAGTTATCTAATTTTACTAATAAATATAAAGAAAATTAATTATATATTCAATTTTATTATATATTTTACTGAATATTTTATATTAAAATATTATTAAATAATTATATTATATAATTTTATTTAATTATAAATATTTTATATTTAATTAAAAATTTAAATTATATATTCAGCTACAAAATTTTTATATTTTTAACTTTTTTAGATTAATACTATAAAAAATATTAATTTAAGTCTTTTTATTTATATTTAAAATGTTCTAAAAATTATCTTAATTATAACAAGAAATAATAATCTCTATTTATATTTGGAAATATTCCAAACTGCAATTGTAGTTTATAATTATTATTACAAATAAAATCATAACTAAAACAAATTAAAATTATAATAATTAAAAATATTTTTTAAATTTATATAACTTCTTCTAAATATTAATTATTTTATATTAATTTGTAATCAAATTTGAGTCTGATTCAAGCTTGAACTAAATCAAACTCAAACTGAATTAGACTTTTTTTTAGAATCTTAAATTAATAATTATTAATAAATAATTATAAGTAATATTAATTAAAATAATAATAATTATATATTATTTTACTATTTGCTTTATAAAATCTTTTTATTAAATATTTAATAAGATTATTTAATATAATTTTTATATTATTATTATTTTTATAGACTTTAAGTTTTTTACATGTTATTCACATATTTTTTTTAACTAAAAAATGAATAAGACTAAATTTTATAATAGAAAAGACTAAAAATTATTACTAAAAATAAGTAATATGTATTCTTATTGTGACAAGCTAGAATGATATTCAATAACTTTACTAAAATTTATTAAATTTTTTTATAATTTAAAAGATGATAATTCAAGATAATAAGTTTTCAAATTAATTATTTTCAAGTCAAATATAATAATTAGTTATTTAATAGCAATTTATCTTTTAAGATCAAAATTAATATAACTTTATTAAATTATTTAACAAGAGAGTAATTGAGATAGTAAGACTTATTTTTCTAAGTTAAAATACAAGTTGTATTTATAACAAATTATTAGATCTAATTTAGCTATTATATAATTGATCTCTAGCACTTTCATTACTGTTATTACTTGGATCACTTGGATTACTGTTATTACTTGAATTACTTGGATCATTATTATTACTTGGATTGCTTATACAGCTTAATAAACTAATTATCAATAGCTTAAATCTTATTTAATAATATTATTCTAACTATTGTTTAATAATCTTAACTAAATTATTGTTCAATCAACTTATAATATAAATCTATCAATAGAATATAACTACATATTCATATCATAATAATATAAAGTTTTATAAATTTTTTTAATTATACTATTTATAATTTTATTTTCTTGAATAGCTAATAATATTATATATAATCAAATTCTTCTATAATCATTACTCTTAAAAAAGCAAAATTAAATAATTATAGAGAAAATATAATTATAAAGAGATTTTTTATTATATTTATATATAAATAGGAAAGCAAAATAATATGATTATAGAAGAATGTGACTATAAACAGGTATAATTATAGAGAGATTTGATTGTATAAAGCTTTGATAACTGTAAATAACAAAAAAAGATTAATGAATTTGTAATTCCAATTGATAATAAGTATTTATATATTAAAGCATTAAAAATTAATATATCTTAAAGCTAATCAATTATTAATTATTATAATAATATTGTTACCATTTTCGTTGATTTTATAATTCTTCAATATAGATCACGTGTTCTTCACGTATTTTAATCAGGTGGGAGAGTTTATAAAGATTTTTACATATTTTTATTAAGTTCAAAAGGTGGGAGAGACTAATTTATTAAA
>CAJVPL010001944.1:0-11025 GCA_910591945.1 Ambispora gerdemannii
CGAAATGTTTCGTCATCATTAAAATAGTTTCGTCAGGTATCATTAACTACAGTTCCACCGGTCTTATTCAAAAATTCACAGACTAACTTGAATAGTACCCGGGGGATACTGTGTGGGGGGATACTATAAGAGGGGTACTTCGTCAGGTACTATAAATCGCGATTTACAGTAAGATTAACGACAAAGATCTTTTTGGTATTGCGATATTTCTTGTCTAAAGCAAAAGCATTGTTGTCTACAGATTTAATTACATTATTCGTATATTAAAGTTTCCAATAAATCGCGATTTTGTTGGATCTTTATTGATAATGTTATGATATCAGGTGTCTGATTAGTACCCGGGTACTATTCAAAAATATCTGCACTCGGAGTTGAATAATATCCCCATACTTTACCAGGGGATATTGTAGTAAGCGCTATACGGTAATGTCGCCCCAATTCACAAACGATACGAAATCGTTTTTTTACATACACACCCCAAAGATCCGAAGTTTGGACTTGAAGTTACAGTTAAATATGTTCACTGTAGTAAGTCCATAGTAGTTTATTGGGTCTAAAGATGGCAGAAAACAAAGGACCTAAGTGGTCAACCGAAATCCGGCAGAAATCGATCCATAACTCCGAAGCTGTTAGTTTGAAAACTATTCAACGACGTTTACACGAAGATGAAGGCAAATACATGGCGAAACTTTCCAAACCAATGTCCATAAAAAAAGGTTGGAATGGGCAAAAAAATATAAAAATTTTGACTGAAGTAAGGTTACATTTTCAGACGAAAGCGCATTTCGTCTAAAACAGTCGTTATTTAAGATCTGGCAGTTACCTGGACGAAGAAAAATATTCCGGTCTGTGAAGCATCCATTAAAAACAATGTGTGGGGTTGTTTTTCTGCTTCGGGCTTTTGTAAGTTAGTCTACTTCCAACAGAATCTTTATGCCGAATTTATGGTTACACGGTCTTCTCCGATCTGTTGAGTATCTTTTTGAGGACAATTCTGAAGGGTGGATTTTGCAAGAGGATAACGACCGAAACACCGTTCGAAATTGGTGAGTCGTTTGAAGAAGGAAATCAACATCGAAGTTATCCCATGGCCGTCAATGTCACTCGACCAAAATCCGATTGAGAATGTTTGAAGGTTGATGAAAATTAATATTGCAAAGAATTACTACTCTTATTGATTAAAGGTACAATTAGCAACAGAATCGCTTACCTGATGATCTGCCGCGAATCTTGTCCATAGCATGAGAAGTCGGGTTGAGGCGTTAATTGAAGCTGGGGGATTATACAATGCATTAATTATCAGGATATATTGTAAACATTCTAATAAAAAAAACAGGTTTATCTTACCTTTTAGCCGAGTTAAGAGTAGGTTACTTCTGACGAGCACTGTATGTAAAGCTTTGGCAAAAGTTAAATGTTCAAGGTTATCAAAATGCCTAGTCAAATACGGAAACACCGACTCACCGCTAACAGTTCGAAGAAATTTAACATCACCCAAGCAAAATTCAACAAATGCTCCAAAGAATCATCAATGCAATTTCAAAATCGAATAATAATTTTACTTTCTGATGTCGTTAACGATTTTTGGCGACTCGTTGAGAGATAGTTTTTTGTGTTATCTAATTTCAGATTTATAACGATTCCTGCTCCCTCCGTAGACGCAAACCATGTAGAACCTAAGTCTAGTTGACTAGCACTTGGGCTATTTATTACTTGCTGGTCTAGATGTACGATCCGCGTCTGTCCATCTACCACCAACTGAACCGGCAATTATACTGGGTACTATAGTTGCTGCCGCAAAGAGAATAATGTTATAAAATTTCACAATAAAATCTTTCAGTTTATGATTAATATATGAACTTTATTTATTAATAACAGAAGCACTGAAACATTATACAAATTGTATCAATTTAATTGCGAAATTCTAGCTTTACATGACTTTAAACAGCATTTTAAGGCTGAATGAATATCTTTTTGGGTACCTTCTCCTTTTAAATAAAATGACATCAACCCGTCTTGAAATCCATCTCCGAATTTCGAATAACATTTGTATGCTTTATCCATATCTCTCCTACATCCAATTGAATATTGGTAACAAGTTCCCAGATGATGATATGCTACCAAGTTATTAGATTTCGCAGATTTTTGATACCATTGGAACGCCTGATCATTATCACGAACATGCCAAAGCCCAGAACGATACGAAATCGCCAAAAGAAATTGAGCATACATTTCGTTTTGATCTGCCGATTGGTGAATCAATTGGCGCGCATACATTTTTTTCGATTCGGGATAATTGCGAGGTACGATGAGTGGATCAACTTTAATATCTATAATCGTTCGGGTAATAATCAAAAAACCAAGCACAGTGACATGCAAAGGCAATGATGAATTTAATAATATTGCTTGAAGATTTCGATCGGGTATATGGTTTTCTACTAAATGATTTTTAAGTTTTCTCTCGATTTCTGAAAATGAAGCTTCTTGATTCATAGAGACTTTAAAAAGCTGTATTAATTCTAAATAATTTTCAGAGTAATATTAGAATTTGTATTATTATTTTTTTGGCTTTGAATTTTACCTATAATGCTCATTTATATTATGTTATTGGCGTGTTAAATAGAAGGTATAACTTTATGGGTATGTGGAAAGAAGTCTTAATAGCAAGAAAAATAAGTCGAAACAAACAATATAACATAACGTTTTATAGTCTTTTTTTGTTGGTGATTAAAAAAACTCACGGTTTAATTTAAACATACGCGACAGTGGACACGCACAAACAGGTTTTTTTTTAAGTGCTGCTAGTCTACTTTCGATATAACGACCATGCAGATCCTATTGTAAATAATATAAAGTCAATAGAATCTGCATGGTCGTCTTTTTTGTTGGTGATTAAAAAAACTCACGGTTTAATTTAAACATACATGACAGTGGACACGCACAAACAGGTTTTTTTTCAAGTGCTGCTAGTCGACTTTCGATATAACGACCATGCAGATCCTATTGTAAACAATATAAAGTCAAAAGAATCTGCATGGTCGTTATATCGACCGTATTTGTCAAACTTTATTTTTTTGCATTATTCTACATAGTTGTGCTGTCGCCGCTGCCTGTTTCACAAATCCTTTATTATCGATTGGACAGTTTTGTATCATTTATCGTTATGTCATTTGTGACACTTAAAACTTGTGTCATTTTTATCGGAAACTCGAAATATCCCATTTATACTTGATAGGAATTTTCTTTCGGCCACGATATCTCGCCACCCAATGGTCCAAATTATATTACCACCAAAATCACAAACTATTATAAAATCATAGCCAAAATCCTTTGTAATATTTAAATCCAGAGAAACCTCTCTAAATGCACCCCCCTTGGGACCATAGTAAAAATTTGAAAAAAGTGTGTATTTAGAGAGGTGTGCATTTATTGCGAGGGCTGAGAAAATACATAGAGCGCACATTTAAGAGGGAGGTTTATCTGTAATTTTATTAATAATTTAATCTAAATAAAATTTATAATTATAAACTAATATTTTTTTCACCCCATATTAATGAATATGGCAGCAATATAGTCCAAATTATACGATTTTGGTACCATTCGATTCGTTTCAAATTGAATTGTATCAAAATTATTCAATTTGAACCACCAAATATATTCGCAGTTTCGTAAAATAAAATTTCTTGCGCAGAACTGTATTTTTTAAAATGAATGAGAACTTTTTGATAGTTAATTGGTGATTCTTTTATAAAAAATAATATAATACAAAGATTTTTGTACTTAATAATTTTAAAATAAACAATTTACATATATCTATTTTATCATATGTATATTAAAGAGTAGGGCAAGTATTTTAAAATTTTTCCTTACAAAGCTATTCAATTTTAAAAAATTGAAAAAGGTAATTGCAATTGCTCTGATCAAAATAAATATTTAAGTGAACAGTGTGTAGATTGTTCAATCTTTCTAGAGATTTTTTTTCCATGTAATATTTTTTACCAAAATTTATTAACAAAACATAAAAAAATTAAAATATTCTCTTTATATTGAAATTTTCATTTCTATTATGTAATCATTTTTATTTTATACGAGAATAAAGATAATAATTTATTCTTAACATATAATTTTCTTGAATTTTTTAAATTTAATTAAAAAATATTTTTTGAATGCAAAACGAGTGTAAAGTTTTTAATAATTAAATCTGTGTTTTATCAAAAAAATTTTATACACATTTTGCAATCAAGCAAATTATATGTCAAAGAATAGATTATTATTATCTTTATTCTCGTATAAATAAAAATTATTTCATAAAAAAATGAAAATTTCAATATAAAGAAAAATTTTAATTTTACTATGGTTTGTTTATTAATAATAATTATGGTTCTTTTCGGTAACACACTATCTTCTTTTTTAATAAATTTATTTTCTTATATGTAGGAAATCCATTCAATCCATCCATATTGACACTTGGATCACGTTCTTTAAATTTTATTGAATGTTTATAGCAAACTCTTCAATTCTCACATTGCCATTTGACCATGGCAAAAAATAACATCTAAAACATTTGACGAAAGATATTCAAAGGGTTCTACATAGAACAAAAATCTCGCTTTTTTATAATGATATATAGTATCTTCTGTAAAAGGATGCTTCAGTGTTCCATATAATTCGAACAATCTTTCTTTAACTGTAAAATAAACAATTTAATTGTTTTCTTAATTAAATCATAAACTCGTCCCGTTTTTGAATTGCATTGTATACTTTATAGAATACATCTTCTTCAATCAATTCTTGTTTATATCGAACAGACATCAGTCCATTTATCGTTATATTTCATCGTTATCTTCTTCTGATTGATTCATCATTTCGTACTTTTACAATAAAGACTAGAATATACAAGCAGTATTATTATGGAGCTTCACAAGATCTGGTTACTCAAACTACATCGATATCGATATCAGATATAGCGAGTATTTGTAAAAATTACAAAATTTAATTTGAATATACATTAAGCTGTGCTTCTCCCTAAAGAATGTTTTTAAGTCCGATATCCGCCGTGTTTCCAAATAGCCTTATATACCTTGAAGATTTTCTCTTCCGTTATACGTAAGTTCTATTGTTTATACGAGTTCCACGCAATTCAATGATAATTGATATTTTACTAAGATCTCGTCAATTTTATTATTTCCACTGAAGAGAGCATATATGTAAGTATCGCAGTTAAATTTACATTTTTGACAACATGCTGGTTTTTGACACCAAATAAAAAAGTCCAGCATCACCAATAATCAAGGGCGCAGTCACATGATCTCGAAAAATTCTACTGTAATATTAATTAACATTAAAAGGTTGGTTTTAGGATTAGGGTTTAGAGCTGAGATATAGGTGGTATGTAAAATTGCCTCCGACGTTTTTAATTAGTACTCCAAGCTAGATTTAGGCACCTGTTTCTCGTATTTTTCGCATTTCTTGTATTTTTCTTTTCTTGTGTCGGATTGTTTTGCCGGTCTGATCGAAAATTTCTGCATTCTTATTGGATGCCGATCAAAAATTGCATCGGAATATCATGTGATTGGCCCTCCGATCATCGGGCTTTTCTAGGTTTGATCTGATTACCCTATCAATATTAGACTCATGCCTCTATACCGATACGCAGTGTTGTATATACATTTTAGATGTCCAAGCACTTTGTCCTGTCCAAATGTCCAAACTCTTGTACTATTAAAAAAATTAAATAAAAAATATATGATTATATATAACGTGAAATTCTAACATTTTTAATTAGTGTTCAAACAAGTTATTTTAATAAAATATTGAGTTTTTTTGTTAAAAATGTCCAAGATCTGTCCCGTGACAACACTGGCCGATACGTATATCGTGTCAATGGTTAATTTTGTTATATATATGATATTACTCGTCCTTTTCCCAAATAACATAAAGAACTTTGCAAAAATTCATTTTTGTTCAAGTATAAGCTGCTCATATGAAATCTATTCAATCCAATCATTTCATAATAATTATTTTGTCATTGCTACTAGTCCATGGATATTGGTTTTTATGTCTGAGTTGGATGTTTTGAATCTTTAGGTTCAGACATAATAATAATTTCAATAATAAAAGAATTTAACACCTTTCTAACACAAATATTCTGTAAATATGAAGTAAAAATACGCATTTAATTTATTTGAATTCATATTAAACTTATTATTGTGCAACAGTGTTCACTCTCTCTTTCTGCATTTATTCCAAAGAATTTATGATTTCTTCGGAAATGTAGTTATCGTTATTTGTAAACAAATCATAACGATAACGATAAGTTGAACAATTAATAACGATAAAAAAAGCTTTACCACTACTTAAAAGATAATTGCGAAGAAGTATCGATAAACATTGCAACACATTGTCAATAAATGTTAACCGAGATAAAAGCTTAATAAATAATACTTTCATAATTGCGTTTTTCATAATACTAAACTAAATTCAGATCGCGACATTAATTTTTCTCATCGAATTTAAAACGTCGTTGACGCATACATTGAGAAAGTTATACAGCTTCAAAATGTTTCAAGCGCGGAACAATCCGAAGTTTTTTGAAACTGTGGCAAAGCTATATATTAAGAATAGGGAATTAATGTTATATTTTTTGCATACAATAATTTGAAAGTTTTATAAACCCTCTTCGTTTTCATTGGCTAAAATTGATGATCAATTTCAGCCAATAAAATGAAGATGGGTTTTCATAGCAAATTCATCAAGCAAGTCTGGATAATAGCTAACTTCATATAACGATAATTTGTATAGAATTACAAGAGAAACATGTCAATTATCCTTATCACTTTACCTCGATAAGTCACTTCAGAAAGTGTATCAGACAAACGCTCACGTGATTATGGATTATGCCGCTTAAAGTAAATATTGGTTCACCAGTTCAATTAGTTGAATCCTTACAAATATTTAATTCTTATCCTCTGGTGCTAAATCAACATTAGAAGGTTAAAGCTGTTGAAATGTATGATTGAACAATCTTTTTTCGAGGGGTTCAGATTCAAATGATTGATCGACCATCCCGAAACTCTCAAAAATGGAATTAATTGTATAAGCAGCATCCTCCAAAAAAGTGTGTTTATGTAAACTAATTTACGTATCGGTATTGAACTCGAAACAGGCTTAGTCAGCTTCAATTTTAAAGCTAACTCAAACAACGCTACTTGATACCAATACTAACACTGATATCTTTCTATTGTAAGACAATGATTATAATGATAAAAATAACATTCATTACAGTATATCGATATAGTATACAGTATGGTAATTGAACTATTGACATGTATTAAACCATCAATTTTTTTGTTTTACTTAATCGTTAACGTTAACCAATACTTAATCTGTGATTTTGTGGCATGGAAAAGACTGATGGGTACAAATATTAATTTCAAGTATGTTTCATATGAAAAAAATACAAAAACAAAAGCTCAAATTATGTAAATTTTGAACATATATTCTTAATTGTATAAAAGAGCATGCGCTCTCGTTATCGTTTTGCAACTAGCACTATAAAAATAAGATAAACTTATAATCGAAATCACATGTAACAATCCAATCCGGCCCCTATCAAAGCGGTTTAAGAGCAATATCGATATCGACCTTAATATCCCTAGCCACTTGTGAAAATCGGACAGATGCGATATTCCATATTTGAATTTGTGACAAGTTTGGATCAGCAAAAACTTCTCACACCAGTTTACTCATTTGATATTCGTAGTTCATTTAGTTCATTGCCCGGAAAAAGTTTATTGTTATTGGTTGATGAACGATAAGAGATTTAATATCAATTGTCTTTCAGTCTTCCCTTTGAGTGAATATCTTGAGACACATAAACAATTAACGTATGAAAGTTTGGCGTACATCTGTGTACACCCAATCAATAAGGTTGTGTAAATTTTTGATCAGTCCGGTAAAACAAATCCGACACAAGAAAAGAAAATGTGAAAAATACGGGAAGCACACCCGCAGTAACTGCAATCCGGCACATTATAATACTTGAGGTTAATTTTAGAAGGGTTAGGGGTGGAATTAGAGTGAAAGTTAATGTTATATGTAAAACTTCTTTCCCAACACGTTTTTTTATTAGCGTTAGCGCATCAAGTTAGATTTAGGCATTTTTCATTTTCCGGTATCGGATTTATTTTTTGTTTATTCTGAAACGTGTGTATCACATCAAATCCGGTTGTATCGGTATTGTTATCGTTATGTCCAATAAACTGACTTTATTTACAATATCGATATTTGAATATATGAGCTTACATTACAACGTGAATAGTTATTGTTGTACATGTATTACTAAAAAAAAAAGCCAACTTCCCACACACAACATCCACTCATTTATCTTTAGATATTTGTTCAATAAGATTCAATTCTCCAATTAACCGTACTTCATCGATTTTGATTCTAAATTTATCAAAAGCATTATTCAAAATCGATTTTCGGTACCGGAAATTATTTTCTTTAGTCTGTAAATTGAAATCGGCACATTTGGCCGTGTCTTCTAAATCTCTACCGAATTCACGAAGAAGCTCTTTGATATGTTTGTGGGTCATTATGCTGACTCTTAGATCTTCGTGCATGTAAACGCAACCGGCGGTTGTGGTTGCGCTTGCAAGTGTTATTCCTCCAGCGAGAGCTTGCTATATTGGAATTTATAGAATCAAAAAAAAATATTTATAAATTCATAGATGTAAATTCATAGATTTTTTACCCCAGTTCGTGAAAGCGTCTTCCAGTTTTTTCCAAAATACCAAAATGCAGCTGCGGTTGCTCTAAAGAATAAAGCATTTTATAATTAATAATAAAAGCATTTATGTGTACGAAATAGATAAAAAACACTCACACAGTCGAAGCAGCAGAACCAACAGTCCAATTTCGTCGCTGGTTTTTGATGCCATTCAATGCATCATCAAGCTCTTGATCAATTTTTCCCAAAAGACGCACAAGATCTTCTATCTTATTAGCAAGCTTGCATAAATTCGCTATAAAATCATAATTAGCGTGAATCAACTATTTCTTCATTACTAATATATATTAATATACATACATTTAAACGCTCTCACTTCATTCGTAGTTTCGTTTGATAACGCGTTACAGATACCATCAATATACATGTCCATCGAATTGAGCTCCATAATGAGTAGTTGTTTACTTTCGTCACTGATACAATGGATAGTGGATGATTGATAACTTTGCTTAAAATGGGTCAATTTACGTACCGCCAGTATAAGTACTGACAGTACTGGTTGGCATATAGAAAGCTGCTTTAAAAATCATAGAAATTTATTAATTGAATTAAAAGTATCAAGAAAGTTAATCATGTATTTACTTGTTCAATACTTTTTCCCATTTGAAAATTAATAGCACGATCACCAATTATCAAATTAAAAGTGTCGACGAGAAAAGTCGCCCATGTTGAGCCATATTCACTGTTTTCTATTGGCCGCAGTAGAATACAAAATTCGCCACCATCCTCAGTGAAATAGACAGACGGCGTCATGTCAAATAACGCCTGGAGAACCGGAACAACATCAGTAACTTTGTCTCTTGAAAACTCTGTCAGTTGACCAACTGTACGATCGACTAGTTCAACATCAAGTCGAGCTTCGATATCAGATAGACTGGGAATCGATGAAATTATTTCATGTTTGGTCTCGTTGAAAACAGCAGTTAGACGTTTCTATGGTTATTTAGAATATTTTTAATATTTAATTGAAATAATGATAATGACTATTATTTTTCTAATTTACCGGAATACTCGTAACATCTGAATCGGTTCTAATATGATTAAAATGGTTCTGGAAAAAAACCACGGAACCTAACAAATCCATATTAAAAAAAACAATGCCAAATGTGAAAAAACAACAAAATCCCAAAAGGTGGACCAATGGCTTTTCTTTCTTTTTAAGCAGAAATATGTGCCAGGTTTTGTCGATCATAGACCAGCATCCAATAGGAATGCAAAAAATTTTTATCAGACCGGCAAAAAAAATCCGACGCAAGAAAAAGAAAATGCAAGAAATGCGAAAAAATACGAGAAACAGGTGCCCAAATCTAGCTTGAATACTAATTAAAATCGTCGGGGAGGCAATTTTATATGTAACTTGACTTGTATATAGCCCTAACCTAATCCTAATTTTATTTAACATTACAGTAGAATTTTCCGATATCAACAAAAACCTGGCCTGGTTATTAAATCGTGTTACATCAACTTGCATTATTTATTTACCGTTACCGTTACCTTTTCCGTGAAGTAAGGCAACACCAAGTAAATTTATTGGTTTTCATAACCTGGCTGGGTCTAAAACTGGTCGGTTTATGAAATTTAAATTTTAAGCAAGTACGTATAAACGATTTTTATACTTGTTTGATGCAATACAATATTGGACTGCGCCTCAAAATTTAAATTTCATATGACCCGGCCGGGTTATGAAAACCAATAACAATAAATTTACTTGGTGTCGCCCTAATGGTTAATTTTGCCTAAATGTCTAAATCAAAATTTATTTATTTTTAATAGTAATCTTTAATAACTAGCAAGATTAAAATTGTCTAAATGCCTAAATGTCAATATAATTTCAACTAACAAAGTGATCCGTAGGAAAAATCGTTATCGTTTCTTAGCAAACAAGCTTCGTTATTATCGTTCCAAGTGAGATTCATTTTTATATAGCTGACAAGACAGCAGCCTTTTTATTGACCATACTATGGGTATTGAAATGTTAAGAGATACGATATTTTGAGGATTGTTTTGACCATATTTTCTCTAAATTTGGTTCATTCTCTGGAATTAAACGAAAATACTTTCTATTTCGCTTATAACTAATTCGCAGATTGAATTGAATTGAATCTAAATACTCCAAAGACGTGACGTTATATATAAAACAGTATTGGTGAAATTTGATATGGTGCATAACATCTAAAGTCATCAAACGTTTGTATTTTATAAAATGGATAAACTTCTTTACTAAGAAGTAAATA
>CAJVPL010001945.1:0-11017 GCA_910591945.1 Ambispora gerdemannii
GTCACTAGTACTTTTAGTACTTATTCATATTCAGTCTAAAAGCCATAAAGTATTATTAGACTTTGAATTGTCGTTAAAACATTGGAAGTTTCCCTTTGAATATTCCTTAAATTTTATAAATACCTTCGAGTATTTCGAAAGCCCCATCAAAACGGTAACAATATATGCTTTTATTTTATATTATGCATATTTTCCAGTCATCTGAAATTTCTTTTACTAAATTTAAAAAGAATATAATAAATATAGTAATAAGTTTTATAATAGTAATAGTAAGCTAGTAACAAAATACACATTTGCTAAGATACTTGAATAATTATTTATTGTAACTTATATTTTTATAATAATTATCAATACCTATAAAACTACAAAAATCTGATTTTTTTAATTTTAATATAATTAGTTCTAATTATTTTAATTCTTTATTGATAATTAAATAACTTGAATTATTTTAAAAAATTAATAATATATCTCTAGAAATCAACAATATATTTTTAGAAACTGATAATATATCTCCAAAAATATTTTAACCAACTTATATATATTTTATTAGAGTTAATACTGTTAGAAAAACAAAATTATTAAAAAAAAATAATTATTAAAGAAGAAAATATCTTTAAAAATTCTGATACTTATTTGTTAAAGCTTATATTAAAATATTCTAATTTTTGATTTTTATAATATATTGATAAATTAAAAATTAATAATAATAATAATATTATTATTATAATTTAACTAAGAATACTTGTTAAAATTTCTCAAAAAATATTTTGATAGAGTTTTAACAAGTTATATATTAATTATTAATTAAAATTTTAGCAAAATTTCAGTTTTAACAAATTTTAAAATTTGATAAAATTTTAGCATTTTATTTATTAATAGTTTATTATAATTTTAATAAAATTTAGATAACTACTAAAAAATTTTTGGCAAGTATTCTTAAGTTTAATTACAAAAAGAAAAATCTTATTATTTATTTAATTATTTATAAACAAAAAATTATTACAGATATTAAAAAAAGCAGATAAATTAGTACAACAGAAAAAGAAGAAGACTCAAAAGAAAAATAAAAAAGCTCAGAGAAAAAAAAAGCTCAGAGAAAAAAAAAGCTCAGAGAAAAAAGAAGAAAACTCAAAGAAAATAAGTTGAATAAAAACTAAAAAGAGTATAAAAACAAAATAATATTTTTAAAAGAAAATAATATTTGTAAAAGAGCAAAAAAAATATAATAATGATATTTATATTATATAATTTTGTATCAATTTATATCAAATTATTTTTCAAGAATTAAAATTATTTGGTAATAATAAAAGTTATATAACTTTAAGTTACTTGTATTTTTTTAGTATAAATTTAAAATATAATAAATTATATATAATATTAAATAAATTTGTAATTAATTAATTATTTTTTTTATAAACTTTTATTATTGATGAATTAAAAAAAATCTTAGCAATATAATAAATATTTTTAAAATCTTTAACATTTTGTAAAAATAGAATTTAAAAAATTAATTAATAATATTATTTTTTAAAATAAGCTTAATTAAATTACTAATTAAATTTTTAAAAAAAAATTTATATAAAAAGTTATAAGTATTTTATATAATTAATTTGAAATTAAAACAAATTATATATTTTATTATATAAACTATTACTCTTAAAAAAGTAAAATTTGGTGACTATAAAGAAAATGTAATTATAAAGAGAGTTTTTTTTACTATATTTATTTATATGTAAATTGAAAAGCAAAATAGAATGATTATAAAGAAATATAACTATTAATGAATGTAATTATAAAGAAATTTAACTATAATATAATTAATATTATATATTATATAATTATTCTAATACAAATATATTCAAATTAATATAATTTTTTAAATTATCCAGTGGGCAAATTTGTTAACTAAAATTTTTTTTAGCTTGTTTTTGTACATTTACTCCTAATTTTTATAAGTTTAAATAAATTATGTTCATATTTATTTTGTAAATAATATAATATTTATCTATATAAAAATATTTATATTTTAATTATTTACTTTTGATTATCCTCTTTAAAAATTTCCATGAAAATATTGTGTCACAATATGCAAAATGCATTTTAATATGATTTTTATATGGACTAATCTCAATTTTGTAGAAAATAATTGAGTATTTTTTAAGTATATAGAGTTAAAATAATAGTTTAACAAAAGCAGAACATGTTACAGAAGATTTTTGTTGTACGTGTATGAGTATATTTCTGAAGAGCTTGTTCTCAGATACATTATTTATATGCCAATTTGCATTAATACAAGGGAGAACATATTGAATACTGATACTTTAGGGATATAAAACCCTGCTTATATGCATTTTGAAATAAATTTTTAAAAACTGTTCGCCATTATTGTTCGAGTGAACTTATCAACTTTTATGTTTAAATTGGAATTGGACATATAGTTTTAAATATGTGGCGCAGCTTTTTACGTCCAATTGGATCTTACAATACTGCAGTATCCAGACTTTACACAATACAAGAATATGATTACTTCAAAGAAAATGACACCCAACAGATTATCCATCTCCTCTTTGCATTGATACAGTTCAGAACTCGATTTAACAACTATGTGAATTATCAAATCGCGAGTTAGCGACTCCCAGAATCATTATTATTAGTATTTCTTGAAATTTGATTGTTAAATCGAATTCTCATATTTCTTGTAGGATTTAACCAATTTTGGATTGACCGAATTTAAATCAGATTTGTTGCGCCAGAAAAATTTACCAAATCGATAAATTCTAACTACGCTAAAAAGTTTTTGCATATTAAAATGAAAAGGTTTTGAGGTTACATGAAATTCCTTCAACTGCTGCCTCGTCTGGAAGAGTTATCAACTTTGGCTCTATAAAGGATGATTTTTAAGTTTTGAATGAAAAATTTAAATTTCGCCAGAATCAAAATCAAATAGAGATTATGGAAATCGTTAAATTGAACGCGATTTCAATATAGTGATTTGGGAACAAGAGTCGCTAACGCGCGCGATTTTATTAAATCGCATAGTCGTTAAATCTGGCCCTGACTGCACTGTGCAATGTCTTATGGTGGTACGTACTTTGTAAGGTTTAACTATTTACAAGTGTGATTGAATTGTTCGAAGCATTTCGATCGAAGTTTGCGTGGGATATGTAAATGTATGCGCCAGTAATATGCTTTACTTCCTTTGCGTTTAACAAGAGTGTAAAAGTTAAACTGCGAACTCTCGTGCACATTACTGCAAATCAATGCTTCCAACTTTTAGTGGTTAGACATCCATCCCTTATCACTTAAATATATTTAATTTGTGTGCAAAAAACAAATGCTCGGATGCGTAACGGTAACGAAAAATTTATCGTTGTCAACACAGAAATGCACAGGAACAAAGCCATACTAGTCAAGTTTGTTAGCTTAGAGTTATCGTTAGGGATTCGAGTACAATGTTAAATAAAGAATAAATAAATTAATTAGTTAACCAAAGTAAATTATCTCTCTATACTAAACTCCCTAAAAAGAAAATCACACTTCCTCCGACCGAGTATTATCCCCTTGAACATCACTGTTATCATGAGGCAGAGTACCTTGAGGACTTAGAACACCAGGTCTTTGTTTCGGATGATGCTTGTAAAGCGGGAAATCCAAAAGAATCGTTCGTTTCACCCAATCTGGAAATTTCTTATACAGAACCGGTGGCATTGGAATCAAGATACTGGTTTGCTCACGATACACAAAATACACGTTTTCGTGGCCTAATGTGTATTGTTTTTTCTGTGTTGGGATTTCTGTCATTGGTAGGCCCGTAACGAAGAGCAATAAAGCTAGAAAGTAAAAAATATTGCGAGCGTGTTGTTAGAGAATTTCTATTTCATGTTTGAATCAAGATTTCATGGAAACAAAATAAATGCGCACCAGTTATATATATTGGTGATAATATTGAGAGCCAAGGTATATTTGTGCCGATTCCCGAGGCAGTTGGTTGTATACAAAGTAAAAACATTCCCCACCTTAATAAGAATAATAATTAAAGTTTGCGATGAAAGCCGAACTAGCATTTGATATTGGAAATAAAATTCACTTACCAAATCTAATTTGATTATGTAAATTTTTGTTCAATTAACATTTATAACATATAAAAAGTTCAAGGATAATTGTAACATATATTTTTTCTTACTAAAATTTCTCCAAAGTAATTTGGATGACGACTCCATCCCCATAAACCGGTTGTAATATATTCCAAAGAAGAGGTTCGCCGCAACCGAAATTGTAGCTATAAGTGATGCTTTATCAGTAAAAATCCAAAAGCATTTATGTTTGCAATGGCATATATGCACAAAAACATATAAAAAAAACTTGCTTTTGACCAATCAGCAACAGACTCAATTAACAATCCAGTTACAAAGAAAATGACTCCAAAAATGTCGCTTCCCGTTCCGAACATTACATCATGTCCTCCATACGAAGGATCACTCACACGAGGAGAGTTCAAAAAAGTCAATGGTAACGAACAGACCCATACCCATGTCATCGACAGTACCCAAAATCCGAGAAAAGGAAGGAATTTTTCTCTTAAACCGTTAAATCGGGAATCGAGCCCACCTGTTTTGTGCATACGATAGTAACAAAATACTAATAGAATTTATGAGTTTGGATAATTTTTTTATTTATAAAAAATAATTTTTTGAATTACCTCCAAGACGTAGTCCCCATAACATTTGAAAAAATGAAGCAACTACTTGTCGAGTATAGTATTCCTAAATAAACAAACAACTGATTTTTAGACTATAATATAAAACAATTTTCTTCGAATATCGATTTACCTGTCCAAGCACAATAGTTACAATTGCAAGAACAGAAAAATTTGATCCTCCTAAAATAAATTATGGAAAAATTTTGACTAAAAAGCTCGATAGAATTTTCAAATGATTGATAAATACGTGCCTGAAAAATCCGTAACTAAAAATATGTATAAAGAAATTTTTAACCAATAAAATATTTTATCATACAAAAAATCAAATAAAAAAAAACTTACATTTATCATATTGAAAGAAATATGCTATTGTAAAGAAAGCTAACTGATATGCGACCGTAACTACTCCGCTAATTGTAAGAAGATAATAATCTAGCACTTGTTGTACTGCCATCCTATTATTATCGTTATCGTTATTGTTAACATTAATACATGTATTAAACTAACGGTGATGTTGATCAATGATTTCTTTGGACTCTAATCTGATTTGGCCAACATGATTACATGATTAACAATAACGATAATACCAGGTAACATTATAAGATTTCTGATGACGTAAAAAATTCTCGAATATGTGATTCCGATCCATCCGATGTATGCCGATATGCCCCTTAAAATTGATTGACCAATCAAATCGCAAGATCAACTTGTAATTTCAAACCAAATTAGAATAGGAGTTCTACTAGAGTTGGGGTTAGAAATAGATTAATGTTGGCCTAAGTGAGCACATGAATCGACACCTGAGGCAAAAACGACATCTGAGAGATACCCTAGTCATGGCGAAAAATTCTCGAAACACGTGATTCCGATCCATCCGATCTTCTAATTAGAGTTTTGGTTAAGGGTTAATGGTCAGAGTTAAAGTTAGAGTTAGATTAATCAAGAAGTAATAGTGAAATTTTACAAGGAACATTTTTTGTTATAACACAAAAGGCAGTTTCATAGATAAGATTTTGAGATACAAGCTATTTTTCTAGCATTTAAATCGTTACCTGGAGTACAAATAATTTCGGAATGATCAACATTGGGTAGTTGACTGGATATAGTCAATATGCTGATAATCCAATTGTTATACGGAGTTTAATAGGAGTTATCGTTATATTTTTGGTCAAGTCTGAAACCTGGAAGTTCTCATGGAATTCTTTAATAGACACGATGATCATCATCGGGCAGAAAATTCCGCAACTTTACATGTACTATCGAGAAGTTAAATGTTACCATAAATGGTATAATTAGATCCGAAATTCAATTATACATGTACATGTAACTTTGTTCATGTACTCTAATCCATGCAGAAGGAAAAAAATGTAGATGCTACCATAATCGGTAGATATGTTTTTGAGACTACGTATAATTTTATGATTTCAAAGAAAATTAAATGTTATTATACTCAACTTCGAGATGTTGGGCCCGTAATATACTAAAATTTGTATAGTTATACGGCGTTGTACACAAATGTTGTCTGGCGGTTTTTGGCGGACACAGGACAGTCCGAAAGTTCACAGACAAGTCAATCTCAACATAGGAAGTCCTTGAGAAGTGATGTGCCGGACATTAGTTGCGGAATTTCCCCCCGGTAGTACCGATCATTTTACCCTTGCTTTGAGAAACTCCCATACATGTAATGTTTTGTGCGTTTTTGGAAGACAAAACAAATACGACTTGTTGATTAAAATTAAGGAAGTTAATGAAAATATTTTCTCAAAATTGAATAGATTGAAGAGTGGGGTTGACTTAGAAAACACTTTTCAGAAGCTTCTCGGATGAATTTATCACAATAAGATAATAGTCATTGACAAGTTACACTTTAAAATCAATTCATTTTTAATTCAGAAATCTAAATAAAACCAAAGAGTCAAAAACAAAATAACGATAATTTAATGCACTCTTTCTTTGTGACGATAAAATTGGATGTGAAACAAAAAAACTTCCATATGCGTGGTTTTTTATCTAATATCAGAATTTGTCTTCCATTGTTTTATATGTATGTATTTAATTTCCCGAACATGCATCCTTGTAGATGCTGAGACAGAAACTTCATTATATCACATGAATAAAAATGTCGTTTGTAGAGTAAACAAAGGGGCACATCAAAAGGAGTTTTAAAAAGAAGAGTTTTTGTATGCGCTTCTTATTTTTCTTCTCGAATAGATTTCGACAATTCTACGGCCGTACGTAATAGAAATTTTGATCTACATGGATGGGATGGTTACATTTTACGTACATGTATTTACATAATATGGAATAATAATAAGTAAGGGAAATTAGAATTTATGTAGAATTCTTATTGCATGTATTTGGATTAATTATCGGCCATCCATGTTTTGTTCACTGCACTGTTCCTTCTCTTATAAAAGGAGATCTGAATTCTTTTGTTGTTCACTCCTTTATAAAAGAATTTCTGAATTATTTCTCGGCTATTTATACTGTAATCAATCCTAACATATATAACATAGCAATTTATTTGCATATAACCACTCTTGAACTATTATACGAATTTTCCTGATTTAATCAAAGATGGTTACAGCTACAACCCTCTTGGTTCCAAACCAAAACAACCTAAACTTGAAAGGTAGACGAAGCAACAAATCATTAAAAAGCGTTCGATCTAGCCGGTCAAACCAATCAAAGAGGTCAAACTCATTTGACGAGAATCAACCCAATCTAGAAATAGAATCAAATAAATCATCGACATCCACCACCACAGAAAACGAAGTAATAGTCTGTTCATTATCCGATTCATTAGATGTTATAATAGAAGTTGGTGAAGGATCCAACGTAAAGAAATTTAAGACAAATTCCGAGGCACTTATTCGATGCCCTTATTTCAACGCGGGCCTTTCAACGAGGTGGGCAGAAAAAGAAAATGGTCATTACATGTTTAAGAAACCAAATATTACACCACAAATATTTGAAGTTATTTTAAGGTGAGATTAGAATATTTCTAATTATCAGTTGTTCATTTATCGATAAACTGACTGATTTATTTATTTGATTTTTTTTTAGATTTATCGTGAAAGACGAATTTAGTTTCGAAAACTTTAATCAAAGTATATTGCAATTATTGCTAGCAGCTGAAGAATTTATGTTAGATGAACTTTGTGAATTGATTCATGAAAATGCATATAACTGTAAAAACTTTTGGTATCAAGAAGATTCTGCAACATTATTAAAGACAATTTTTGAGTGCGAATCTTTTATTAAGCTACGAGGTCCAATGACAGACTGGATAAATGAAAATCCGAATTGGCTTTTTAATTCACCAAACTTTGGCTCACTTAAATTATCGATTCTAAGATCAATTATTTCAAATAATTCGGTCAATGACTCATGTAAATGGGATATTTTAATTCAATGGAGTGTTTCACAAATTGTATCGCTCGAATCAAAAGATAGCACTAAATGGTCGGTAGTCGTATTCGAGGTGTTGAAGGAGAGTCTTGCTAATCATCTTTCACTTATAAGATTTTCATCGTTATCAAGAAATGATTATTATAACAAAATTTTACCTCTACGAGAAGTTTTACCGGATATTATGGATTCCACATTACAATATTATCTTAAAGAAGACAAAAAACAATCGCATCATACTCATTCCGATTCGGCAACATCGATGACAAGCTCCACAGCATCTTCGATAAGAACACGAATAATCCTCGAAGATTCAAATATCATCAATCACGCACAAGCATTGAAAATCTGCAAATGGTTGAATGGCAGCAATAGCATATTGAAAAAAAATGACATCAATTATTCTAACTTTATATCTCGATTCACCAAAAGATACGAATTCAAATTATTATATCGTGGCAGTAGAGACGGATTTTCCAGTGGTACTTATCATTCGCTATGTGACAACAAAGGGAAAGTAATTGTACTTGCAAAAGTTGCTCGATCTCCAATGGTAATTGGCGGCTATTATCCAATGGATGCAGCCGCACAACTCAACTATGTCGACTATGTATCTTCAAAAAAGAGCTTTATCTTTTCATTCAGTCGAAATAATTCTGATGAAGCCACTCCTAGTCGTATTGGAAGATTGTCCTATTCTCCTACGATTTGTTCTAGTGCTGCGGGACCTGGTTTTGGTCATGAAGAACTTGTATTCGATCTTGATAGTAGCCCTCGTAGTAAAATATGTTATACAAAATCAAGATACTATAGTCGTCAAATAGCTGAATTGGGTGAATATGAAATTGAAGATGTAGAAGTTTTTCAGCTTATTAAATTGTAAGAATAGTATTATTACGGAATTTTTAGTTCACCATTCTATAAATTTCTTAAGCTAAAATGTACATTTTATTTTGCAAAAGTACTCCGTCAACATAGTTTTGCAAAAACATTATATACCTTATAAACATCTTCTCTCCTGTATATATAAGTTTATTTCCCTTTGCTTTGTTATTGTCATTTTATATACCAGTTTATATTTTTCATTGAATTAAAATAAGCTACAAACCTGAAAAGTAAAAAATTATTCTGAATTTTAACATCATCCTTATACGTACGTAATATGTTTGTTCTCAGAAATATGCTATTCTTATCTTTTAAAGCATTAAACTTTTTCATCTTTGTAAAATACGCCTGAATTTATACATTAGTTGCTTTAAAGGAAACAATCAAATAAAAAAAAGACATGTTTCAAAGAAAGATTATTGGTTTTTGTTGGGTTTCCGTTATCAATTGGAGTTTCAGTCTACACGAAGCAAGCATTTAGTTGGTGTAATAAAGCAGCATTAAACGGAATTTTACCTTAAATAACAATAACTGGGTGGTAATAAATTTGTAGCGAACTTTGCCATTCAGATGATGCATAAAATCGGTCTGGTCAAGCATAGAAATTCACAAAAGCCTCATTGGGTAGTTACGTAATCAGTTCCGATTATTTACGAGATTGAAACAGTTTTTAGAGACTATAATTCGGGGAATGAAGCAACGATAGCTCGTATAAGTATTCAGAACAAGAAAATGCATTTAAAGCATTGTTCTTTGCCACAAGTCAACCATATACGCAAAAGTCTTTTTCTCAAAGACTATAAAAAGAGAAGTTTGATCAAGGTTTTACATTGATTTGTTTTATAGATTATCCAAAAAACCTCCTTTTGATTATATGTCTAATTAACCATATTACAGTCCGCGCGGAAAGTAATTGCGGAAAATTTCTACCATATAATTATTACTGAAGATGAGTCTTCAATCTCTTTCAAACCATTCACAGACTACTACAAGTTCAACTAGAGAAAAAAAGAAAGCAAAGAACCTTGGTGGAGACCAAAATCAATTTTATAGGGAATTCATGCCATACAAGGTAAAAAATATCAGATGGTCATTATCATAAAGATTATGCCAATTATTCCCAATGGAAACAAGCTGACACAACCATTATTCTTGTTCTAGCATGTGTTCATGAATTTCTTTTAGTAAATCCTCAAACCCTCTTTTTCTCATACAAGTACTCAAAAAAACTAATAATGTCAGAGGGTAATTACTTATCTATCGTATATGATCCCATTTAAAAATTTATGATCATATTCCTCAACAACTAGCTCGCTGAATTAAGTAGCAATACTTATTGAATAAATAAACCCTTCGAAAACGCGCCCAATCTCGTCCAAAAAGGGTTGCTTATAATCAGTCATATACGGTAGTATATACGTACTCGATATCGCTCATGCCCAGAAAAGACTAGAATCTTATTCCCACCTTATTTCCTCTTATAAGGTTAGCTCATCTTCCAAAGTCAGTGATTGAGGGAGGGAAGGGATGATTCGCATTGATTCCTTTTCCCATAAATTACATACGTACAGTAGGGACTATAAGTATCCGACCGCCCGGCATTACCCAAAATCATACTATAACGATCACCCAAATTTTCTGGGCGTAAAATGTACCTGGTCGCTTGTACATTTATAGATTGTTAGAGCTTCTATATCGGATATTGCATGTCATGTTTATAAACTTTCATGCACCAAATACAATAAATCGGTCACTTTAGGAGATAATATCTCGACGTCAAGTGACCCGGTTTGAGCGAAAATACTACTATTCGATTGTCTACGTAATCTAGATAAATCAAATGGTGAGATTTTTGCTCAAATTCGGATGTCGAGATATTATATTTGTCGATCAATTTTTCATTAGAAATTGATCGCAAAAAAAATGAATTGGTCAATTTAGGACGTAATACAGTGGCTCACACATGTAACCGAACACGAAAATTAACTTTCTAGCATTTTTATTTCCATGACTATTAGTTTG
>CAJVPL010001946.1:0-11014 GCA_910591945.1 Ambispora gerdemannii
TTTCGTCAGGTTCGAGTCCGGTTCAAGCTCGAACCGAACCAGACTCGAACTGAACCAGACTTTTTTTCGGAACCCTAATACAAATAGATAATTGGTTGAAGTCACAATTGATAATAACACCAAGAAGAGTTCAAAATAATGAATTGTGACAACACGTGATGTTCAACAACTTTCAGCAATTTTTTTATTATTATAGGATACCACATAGATACTAACAGTAAAATCTCAAAAGTTTTGATTCTGTAATTTTCTTGAATGTTTTGCAAAGTTATTTATTATTTTCAGATTCTTTTGTAGACTTTGGTCTAGTCATAGAATAATACAAAAAATAGAAATAAAGCATTTGAACAGTATTTGAAATTAACGAAAGATGATGATGCATTAGGACAACTTGATTTCTATTATTGAAATGAAAATTAAAATACAAAAAGCTATATTATAGTAATAATAAAACAAATTGAAGTTTAACAGTAGTCACATTTTTTTCACTTTCTTCATCAAATGATTATTAAAAGTAGTTAACAATATTTGATTAACACTAATATTTATAGTTTCTCTAAAAACTGTGACAATATTAAATGCAGCTATTGATTATTCACTCTTTTACTGCTTTCTGATTGATTGGATCATGTTTGTTATGATTGTGATAGTGATAGGTCAGTAATTTGTTCATAATATAGAAGGAGGATCTCAATTTTAGATATTAATCAAATTTTAATTTTTTTGTTTGTATCTTTATCTAATCATTGTTCTCCTCTAATATATAAATTTAAATTAGTTTGTCTAATAATTCTTTATATCAGCAATTATAACTATCTGCAATACATATACTGCATTACTACAATTTAGAGAATCTTGTTTTTTTTTATAACCATTAATAATTCTAAATATATCTTCCAATCTTAACCCAAAACTCTAAACATATTCTAAGCTCTAAATATATTCTAACTTTCAATCTTAATCATAATCCTAATCCTAGTCAAATTTTAATTTCAACCAAATTCTAATACATATCATGTATTTGATTATTAAAAAACTTATAATCTGAATAGCTGAACTTTTTTGTTAATAATTCTGACAATAACTTTAACTTTATTTCTAATCTCAATCTAATCTTAACTCTAAGTGCACATACTACATATTTAATTATAAAAAAAACTTACTTTCTGAATAACCAGACTTTTTTGTTAATATTAATTAATAACTCTAATTATTACCATAATTCCCAATCTTAATCCTGCATATATTACATACTTGATTATGAAATATTAGTTAAAATAATCACAAAAATACAAAAAAGAGAATGTTCAACTTTCTATCCAATAATATTATAAGTCATAATAATTATACTATATTGGAATTTTTTCTTTATTGCTTGTAAATTTTATAAATAATTTTGATGATAAATTAATTGGTTTTTTCCTCACATCTTGTATTATTATAACTAGTTTAACTATAAATATAACAAGTATATGATTTTTGATGTGATTTCTCTATAGCAACTTTATATCATTTAATCTCAAGTCTACTCTTTCATTTAGATACTAACAGATTAGTAATTGCTAAATTATTTTCTTTATTATTCTCCTCATCTGATATTTCATCTTTTTTATTGTTTGCTAGTGAATATTTCTTCTGATCAATAAATATTCTTAATCATTGAACCATTTCATTGCCATCACATTTAACTGCAAGCTATATTATTATAATATAAATATTTAGTTCTTATTTTATTGATTAATTTATATCATAAATTTAATTGGATAATATTCTATTATATTCTATTGGTTAATTTTATATTCATATTTTATTGGATAGTTATTTTTAAATAGTGATCACTTCAAATGATCACTTTGAATGATTATTCTAAATGATCATTCCAACTGATTATTTCAAGCGCTCTAAATAATCATTTTATAATTATCAAATACTTATAAATACAGCTTGTATCTTAGCTTAGATTTAAAAGCAGAAGCAATAGCTCATAAAGCAGAAGCAAGTTCAATAGCTTAGCTTAGCTCTCAAGTTCAATAGCTTTTAAGATCTCAAGAATAATAAATAATAATTAAAAACATGTAATAAATTAATGATAAATTCGCCTAATAATAAAATTATACTTTATTATTATTGAATTATGATCTTATAATGAAATTACATATTTATTACATAAATCCTTTAATTAAATACTATTATTAAAAATCCCAGGTCTCATTCTAGCTGACTATGTCATGAACACACTGTTACCTTCCTTTAGATTCGTTTATAATCATAGTTTAATGCTTAATATATTATATAGATTTGATTATATTATACTCTCCCACCCGTCATTCTTAATAAACTTTACTATAATTATTCTGGCCAAGTAACTTATTATAATGTTATTAAGCACTCACCAGCTCTCCCAAGGACTCATATAAAATGGTAACAATAACAATGTAATTACTTACTACTAAAGTACATGATTGCAAAATTGAAAATTAGAAATATAATTATTAAAGTAAACTATATATATTAAACTATCTAATGATTTATTATAAAACTACTATTATTATGTATTATTAATTGATATTATTAAAAAAAATTATAATAAAAAAAAATTAAAATGCAAGATCAATATTTTCATCACAATTAAAAAAAAAATAAAATTGAAGATTGCTTCTTATTTTTATCTTTTTCACTATGCCATTCTCTAAGTTTTTTTCATAATATTATTAATTCATTCTCATTAAATCCTTTTTTAACTTCAAGACTTTCTTGATAGCTTATAACTTGTTTCAGTATGTCGATAGCTTCCGTTATAATTATTGGAGGAGGTGATGATGATTCTTCTTCATCATCTGTTTCATCATTACTATTACGAAATTCATGAATTATCATTTTAATAATATCTTTATCAATTAATGCATTTTCAGTTTTAGCTGGTTGATTAATCAGGCAAGTATATTCTTCGATATCTTATATTAATTGTTGATTAGCATTATTAATTTCATCATGTTCACTTATTTCAGATTCATCCATTTTAAATTCATCTATTTCAAGTTCATTTATTTCAGGCATAATTCTAGTAGCTCTCTAGCAATTTTTTATAGTGATATTACTAACATCATCTCAAGCTTCAGCAATAAAATTGATCACTTTTCTCAAGGTAAGTTTTCTATATTTAATAAAAAAATAAATTAAATAAATTAAAAAAAAAATATAAATTGTAATATAATAACAGAATTTTTTTCTTTTTTTTTTGGATAGCTGAATTACCTAAAAAAAATTCTTACTCTTGATTCTGATTTTTTTCAAATTGATCGATTAAATAATGACAATACAGCTTTTTGTATTTTGATTTGAAGCTGTGAATAATGTCAACATCCATGAGTTGAATATGAGCAGTTATATTTGGTGGAAGAAAATATATACTAATATTTATAAGATCTGGAGTTTGTCTTAATCGGTCAGAATGGGTGATGTTAGATCTTCGTTGAGATCCTCTCTGTGATCTTCCTTGTGATCTTTCTTGTGATTCTTCTTAAAGTTCTTCTTGGAGTTCTTCAATTTCGTCAATAGAATCATTTTCAGATGATGATTCATCTGTATCATTATCCTGGACTTCACTTGAATTTTCTGGCATTATATGAGAAGTCGCATTATCAACAAGAAGCAAAATCTTCCTATCTTGAATATGAAAACCATTTATATAACATAACTATTATTCTCAAATATCACTTCTCATCCACACTTTTTTGTTGTTTTTATATATTACCAGTAATTGAGAAATATTTATTTCATTAAAACATTATGACTTTTTAGAAGTACCAATAATTAATGAATGAAGTTTGTGAGAGCCAGTTGAATTTGAGCAAAGTAACACAGTTACTCTTACTTTTTTCTAAAAAATTTAATTATTAATTAATTTTTTTAAATTATTAATTTTTTTTAACTTACCTTTTTTTTCCAGCCATCAGTTTTGTAGAAAATATTTAATTCGAAAGTAATCAATAGAATAAACCTATTTCATCAGTGTTATATATATTTTCTGGGTTATAATTAGAGAGAAGTTCTTGTAATTTTTTCTATTCTTCAGGTAAGTTTTCTAATGGTGCACTTGCTGCTTTACCATGCATTATAATTTTTTTTAATTCATTATGTTGCTTAAATTTAGTAGTCCATCCATTTGAAAATGTAATTGATTCATCTGATATCACAAACACTTGTGCAAATTGATGATCTTTTTCTTTTACTATTGAATCTAATATAATAATTTCTTTAGTTATAACCTGGTTTATCCACATATTCATGGCACATTCCAATATTGAATACTTCACAGAATGATGACAAAAAGTTTTTTCAGCATGCATATCATCACGAAATTGATACTTATCAGCATTTTTTAAAATTTTTGATATAGTTGAATGATCTATTTTCAGGTCTGAATACCATTTTATAAACTTGCTTGCTATTTCTTGTTGTTTATAGGATGTATTTTTTTTAGCTAACTCACATATTTTTTTTTTGTTTGTCACTAATGTGATAATGTGTTTTTTTAAAAACAGGTGACATATGCAAATTGGAAAAGATGGTGATATGGAAAAAAAATTCAATGTTATTCTATAAAAAAATGTTTGTCAAATATTCAACTTGTTTTGTTCGACATTATTTTTCAACAATCATTCAACAAAAATAGCAATTTTCTATGTGACAAATGTTAATAAATATAAATGTTTAACTTCTGTAATCATAAATTTGCAGACATGTGACTTTTAGAAGTAATTAATCAAATTACAAAATATAGTTAAGGTTATTGTTATATTATATTGCGCGTTAAATTATATTGATATAGTAAAATTCACAAGAAATCTTTTTTGTTAGAATATCAGAGACAGTTTCAAAAATAAATATTTGTTTTGAATTTTTCTGTTATACATAATCCTGCAGTTTGATTAAATAAAAATATTCAATATTTATCACATGAAAAATTGCTATTTTTGTTGTATGAATGTTGAAAAATCATGTCAAACAAAAAAGTTAGACATTTGTCGAACATTAGTTTTTATAGGGTTACAGTAACTTTATTTGTAATAAATAGAGATGTTAATTAGCCCTTAAAGATCAAGTCCTGAATGATCTTTTAACAGGATGATTCTGGTCCAATCCTAATTTTAGAAAATTTCGATCTCACGATCCCACTTAGTCATGTGATTAATCATAGGACCAAGTTATGTCTAAGGATAATCTGAGACAATTTGTAGGATCATCCTAGATAATATTAATATATAGTAATATAATAGTGTCATTTTGCTATTCTCGCTCTTCCCTCTTCATTTCGCTCTTCCCTCTCCATCTCCATCTCACTCTTCTCTCTCCCTCTCCATCTCGCTCTTCCCTCTCTCCCTTATTTTTGGTATGAGAAAGAGGGTTTTTGACTTTTTTTTTGTTATGTCGCGTCCATGTAAAAATAATCTTGTGACATAAAATAATCATAACACATCACAAATACGACTTCTTTCTCTTACTCGAAAATACATGACAAAAAAAACTAATGAGTTTTGAAGATACTCAGGCTACTTCCAATTCAAGCATGCATGATAATTTACCAAGTGAGCCAGTTTTGTTTCTTACTGATGATGTAGATTATAATGAAATATTACTTAATGAAAACCAGGAAGAGAGTTTCACATCAATAAGTAACGGATCAAGCAGTGCACCAAGCCATACTCCAAGTATTAATAATACTCCGGCAAAATGTAGGAAGGTGACTGCTATACATGATTATATTATTGAACAATCTGATGGCTCAACACTTTGTAAAATATGTCGTGTTCGCTTTGAAAAGAAGACTGCAACATCAACAATGACTCGACATTTTGATGCAAAACATCATAGTACTTATTTTGTAATAAATCAGCGTCCTCTAGAAATCCAACACTTTCACCCATATGGACACAAAGATCAAGCAAAAGTCGATGATATCAACAAGAAGTTTACACATTGGATTGTCACAGATCAAATATCATTCATGCTTACAAATAGCAAGTGGTTTAAAACTTTTATTAGTGCACTTAATGAAAGATATACACTTCCTTGTTGACAAACAATTACAAAATGAGTAAGTGATGGGTTTGATAGCTGACGTGTTCAGTTACAAGCATATCTCGTTCAGCAACCTGGTAAATTCTCATTAACAGCTGATATCTGATCAGTATAAGGTTGCTTGCCGAAATCCCTTAGTGACTGTCTAAATTCTGTCGAAATTATAATAAACTATTAGTAAATAACCCGTCGAAATTCTGACGAATTTTGAAACCCGTCGTAACCGAAATTATGTCAAAATTCTAATTAACAATTAGTGTGTAACCTGTCGAAATTATGACGATATTTTTCTGAAAGGATTTAGGCAAGCATCCTTACATCTATATCAAGCTGGAATCTTTTGTTTTCTTAAACAAAATCTATAAGATACTTATAAAACTAATTAATTGAAACAATTTGATTATAATATATCGAATAAATTGAATAAGATTCCAAAAAATAAAGATTAACAAGTTTAGATAAGTAATTGTGATAAAATATAAGTCACTTTGTTACTTCTGAATTACTTGCATGTCACTATTTTTGTAATTTATTTGTTTTACAAGATCTTAACTTGATTTTCTTATAGGTATCAACTAAGTCTATTAATATATATTTAAGATTTTTTGTTCTTGATTTTTGATAGTCAAATACTACAAAAATAGTATTTTATTAGCAAGATTAATTCTTCTAACTCAATATTATGAAAAGAAATTCATAATTTTAAGTTCTCATTTACTTTTTCAATTATAAGAGATTAATTGGAATTATTAAAATTAAATATTTTATATTGTTTATTAGTATATTATTTAATATTATTTGAATATATAAAATATCATAAAAAATTCACAATGAGTATAATAATAGTTAAAAAAGTATGTCAAATTTATGAAACTACATGCAGATTATTTTAGAACATGTTTTTCTTATTTGATATATTTTTGAACTGTATTTTTTGATATATAATTTTTTGTTTACTTGTAAACATAAAAAAAATTTTTATAATTAAAATTGAAAAAATTGCAATTTTAATTATAAAAATTTTTTTTTCATATTTACAAGTGAATAAAAAATTCTAGAATATTTAAAAGAATATATCAAAAATATAAATTATTATCTTTATTTTAGTATAAAAATAAAAAATATTTATTAATACATAACAAATTTTAATATAAAGAAACAATGTCAATTTTATTATTTTTTTTTAATTTTCAGTAATATAGTATAGAAATGTGTATTATATTTAATAAAAAAATTAAAATTTAGATTATTTTACAACTAATAATCCAATTTTGCTAAAATTTAAAATATATTTATTATATATATACAGTGACAATCAGAAATAATACATAATGTCAAAATTTATTAATTAAATATAGTAAAATATGAATTTTTATTTTTATATAAAAGTTTTCAATTTTACTAATAAATATTTTTTATTTTTATATTAAAATAGAGATAATATCACATATTTTAACATATATTTATTTCAGATTTTTTAGATTTAATTTAATAAAGTTATTCTAATTATATAAAGTTTATTATTTTTTATATGTTTTAATTATAAAAAAATAATTAACTTTATATATAATTAGAACAATTCTATCAGATTAAATCTAAAAAAATATATTCATTTTAATATAAAAATAAAAAATATTTATTAGAAAAATTGAAAACTTTTATATAAAGAGAAAAATTCATATTTTACTATATTTAATTAATAAATTTTGATGTCATTGCATTATTTCTAATTGTTATTATATATATATTAATGTACTTGCTGAGTATAAACTTCTAAAAATAGAAATTCATAATGATAATACCTAAAAATTATTTTAATTTTTAAAAATTGCAAATTTTATTGTTTAAAAGTGAAAAGTTTTGCTTTAAATAAAAGTATAAAAAATACTAAAAATAATATAAAAAGTTATATTAAGATATGTTTTATTTAATATAAAAAAATTATAATTAACTTTCATTTTTCGTGTATCTATATTTTTGCAGTGGATCATATTAAGAAATTTTTATTAGCTATATATTAATCTTCTATATTAGAAGCAAAATTTGTTCGAGTTATTAATCAATATCGATATATTAGTCACATTTATCACGTGATTACACTAAATTAAATTCATATGAACACGCGTGGTTAAACGAGTTTATTAGTTTAGTTTACCCGTTACTAATTCGAACTGAACATATTCACACCTAATAATAATTTACTTGACTTTTATTAACGTGTATAAATGAGTACCCTTTCACAATACTACGAAGACACCAGTGGAAGCGATTGCGAAACTGTCTTTTTCGATTTTGAAGAAGAGACTAAAGAGCATCGCGCTTTGTTTGGCAATAAAGAAACACAAGAATTCACAGGACAAGTAGTTCAAAATCAAGTAACACCATTGGCACCTGTTCAGACTAGTCACCAGTTAGAAAAGGTAGTAGCACGCGAATATTTACGCGAGGAGTTGCCAATCAACGAACAAAAAACAAAGCAAGGTCTGCCTATTCGACAAACCTTACCATTCGAATCGTCAGTATCACAAAATCGTCTAGCATTTGACGATTTTGAACGCAATAAATTATTTAATGTAGGAGAAAATGAAAAGGAAGAGGAAAAAGAGAATCGATCAGTGGAATTACTACCATCTTCAAATAATCATCCAGTAGTTTCCAACGTTTTTACTCAAGAGAATGCGCAAATTGGAAGAGTACCAGCATTAGTTACATCGCGTTTAGCTTCACCTCTAAATAGTCGTCGAGTAATTCGCGATTTCTTACTGAATAATGATGAGGCTGCGAGAGAAACTGAAGAACTTCGAATGTTCCTCGGTGATGAATACAGACCATTCTCGTCATCAACATTATTGTCATCTATGGCAGAAGTGCTTTTGGAGAGTGAAAATAGTGAGGGAGACGAAGAAGCAATTGACGGAGATGAAGACGTCATAGAAAATGAGGATGATAATGATATAGAATTCTTGCGGCAACAGGCTGAAACTATTGATGCACCACCTGTGCCAATACTTCCTAGACAAAATGCATTTATTATACTTGTAGGTATTGAAGAAGAACAAGTACAACAAGAACAAGTAATGCGAGAAGAATTCGATACCGCAGACATTGGACGAAGCAGTAACGTTGCTAAAGATTGGCGCTTAGTTGATAGCATATATGAAACTTTGGACCTACTTTCTGCCTTCTTCTGGTTCTAAACTAAAAATATTTTATATAAAGAACAATTTAGTCTCGTTCATTATCTTAACACACATGTTTATTTAGCATATATTTATCAGTTATTTGTCTGGTTAATTGATTAGTTGGCCGATTAATATGAACAATTTCTTTTATTGAAGGAGTAATTTATATACGTATATATAAACAATCTTAATTTAATTTGTGTTTGCAGTTTAATGGTATAGCTACTTGCATATTGACTAGTATAGTAAAGTTTTCTGGCCTTTTTAATTTGAGTATTTTTCATTTAAACAGAGAAATAGCATAATAGTTAATTTGAATTGAATTCCGAAATATATTTTGTTGTTTAAAAGTGTGGAAACTTAATTTTCTTTGGATAAAATTTAAAGCTTAATTTAGCTTTAAAATTATTATCGTTCAGTGCTATATAATATAATTAAAAGTAAAAAATTCTTTTTTTAAAATTTATAATAATTTAAAACAAAAAGATTTATTATAATTATATTTTTGAAGTAACAAAATATAAATCTTGATTCAGAAAAAGTTTAGAAAATTATCCAAAATATTCTCTGTAATAAATTTCTAATTCAATTATAAAATTGCTTTTTTTTAAAGAATTTTTTTATTATATTTTGATTATTTCTGGAATTAGTATTTTTATAATTCTAGTTATTTTCTAAAAGAAATCAATTTATATATGTTTTATTAAATATATGTTCTAGAATATTTTATATTTTATTTTTAAAAAAAATTAGTAATTTTTATAATTTTAATTTATTAACTAATATTATAAGTTAGATTTTGTTAGTTTAAAATATCAAATTCTTATTAAGAGTAAGATCTTTATTTATAAAAGATATATATATATAAAAGCACCTGTTTTGATTAATAAATATTAAATTAGATAAGTAATTAACTTTATAAAGTTAGTCACTTGTCTATTAAGATTATTATATGTAAATAAAGATCCTACTCTTAAACAATTATATTTTTTATTATTATATTTTATTGAATAATTAAATTAGTATTATTACTAAAAGTTATTGAAAGTTTACCAAAAAGTTTTTGAAAGTAAAATTAATATTGATTGAAATATACTGAAAAATTCCAGTTATTAAAAAGCTATTAAAAATATCAATATATTATTTTTATATTATATTATATAAATTTATCTAATTAAAATTTTGACTCTTATTAAAATATTTCAATAATAATACTAATTAAATAATTAGTTAATAATTATTTCAATAATTATTTTAACTATAATTATTTAATTAATATAATTATTTAGTTAATTACTAATTAATAATTAATAATTTATTTGTTCAATTATTATAGAAATAAATAGAATTAATTATATTATATATAGTAACTAATAGAATTATATTAATAAAGTTTACAAAAATTAAAATTTTTGTTTTATATAAAAATTTTTACTTTTTTATTTTTATATTAAAATTATTAATAAATATATTTTATTTTATATTAAAACAAAGATTATAAGTTATAGTTTAACATATATTTTTTTGGATTTTTTAAATTTTTTTTGATAAAGTTATTCTATAATGATAATTAGAAATAATGCAATAATATTAAAATTTATTAATTAAATATAATAAAATGCAGATTTTTCTCTTTATATAAAGTTTTCAATTTTACTAATAAATATTTTTTAATTTTATATTAAAGTAAAAATAATATTATATATTTTAATATATATTTTTTTCAGATTTTTTAGATTTAATCTAATAAA
>CAJVPL010001947.1:0-11006 GCA_910591945.1 Ambispora gerdemannii
TTTTGTATGAGCCACACGGGATAAATCACGTGTACCAATAACAATGCGAGTTATTTTTAGTCGGAAATTTTTTTGGGAGGGTCGCTGTGTTACTTGTCATGGATCATATTTACGCGCGTGACTGGGTATGATCGACGTAACCCATCGGTACTGGTCCGGAAATATCACATGATTTTGCACTGTCCCTAAGCACTGTCCGACATGATCCGGAAAGATCACATGATTTTGCACTGTCCCTAAGCACTGTCCGTAGACTTCCCGCCCTAAATATCAATCAGGTCACATGCTGGGGGAGTTTACAAATTCACGTGCAATTCCCCAAATCTTTTCAATAATAATCCTTCGCGACAGTGGGCAAATGGTACATTAAATTTAGCAAGTATATAGTCTTTCTTTAAAAAATCTTGCTGCAGTCAGTAAGAGCTAAAAATTACAGTCTTTATTTTAGTATTTGGGCATTCTTTATTAATTGTTGAGTTTTTGAATGTGTATGATAAGGCTACTAGTATATTTATAGAGCAGGAAACCTTTGATATTGATACCGTGTTTAATGAATATAATGATAATAATAAGAATGACCAAGTTTACTTGCGTTCTCTCCCCTTTGGCACATCGTCAGCATCAGCATTTATTGATGATAAAAGTATGTATAATCTTCCTGCTTTTTAATGTAATCCGAGTTATACATTTAATGTGTTCCTGATCTCTTTTAGATAAACAACAAGCAAAAAAGTTTTCTTCATTCCTGTTACCTGATCTTCCGACGCGTCCGTTTGATGTGATTCTTGAGTCTTTGCCGTGTACTGATAATTATTATATTCCAAAAAATCAAAAGCATTCTGGTGACTACTCGGAACTTGTAATTTGAAGGATGTTAATGTAGATTTTAATAAAATTGGTTTTCATTGCAAATAGGAAAGGGATTGATTGTCGGACAAGATGAAATTGATAATGACGATGAATATGATGCCGCAGAGACGAATACCACGACCACCACAGATGATTCCTTATCGTCATTGTCGACATCAACTTGCTCGATTTGGCAAGAAGCAATTCAACAATCAAAAGATAACAAAGTAATTTTATGCCCATTGATCGATTTTTCGGGATCATGATACCGTTTTTTATTGATTAATTATATTTAGTTTAAGATATTATCTTGGGATACAATTGGATCGCCATCATTACAGAAGACGCCATATCTTACCGAGACTAATACAGAAATACAAGAAACCGTTTTTCAGAATTATTTTCATAATGAGTTGGTGCCAGCGTGCCCCGTTTTGTCGCAAAGCGATCTGATGAGAGTATGTAATTATTATTGAATTGATTTATTTTTTTGATTTAAATTTTGTTATTTTGGTTCAATTGACATGTTTAATCAATTTTTCATTAGAATATTTATTACTTAGTGATTGGTATTTCATCTAAATTGTTTTCGTATGATTCGGAATTCAGGATTTTTCGGACAACGACAAACTTTCGAATAAACGGATGTAGTGAAAAGGCTATGAACAAGTAATGGGGATTATGTCAAATTCTAATATTTCAAAATAAACTAGTTTTTATAATAGCTATAATGATTCTTTGTATTCAAAAAGAATTCTAGTTAAATTCTTGGATTTTGGAACATACATCAAGCGCTTAGAGAATGTTGCGAAGCAATGCATTCAGGATCGGAGGTAAGCAAAGTATATTTAGTTGATACTTTTTAAATCAAAAAATGATTCAAGTTTTATAATTATATTGTATTAATTTCGATATAGCGCATACGGTCTTACAGGAATCGCATTTGGACATTCACTATTAAACACCTTAACTTTTATCCGGTTATCAATCACTTCGTTGGCAGAAAAATATGAAGGGCTAAAAAAGATGAATTTAATCCAGTTTTATTTCACAATCAACGAATCTTTTCGTTTGTTGGAATGTCTAGCATCATTTTGCTGTTGTGTATGTGTCAAACATAAATAACTCATCTTGTTCGTATTTATTGTTAAAACACTAAGAAAAAGATTATTTTTTTTAGGATCGTTCAAATACCATTCATTTGGATTTAAACCCTGAACAAAAACAAAAGGGATTCTATATACCTTTTGGCGCCGAAATTATTTCTAAATTATATGTCTTCTCGCAGCGAATTGACGCGTCACAATCATATCTTTTGAAATCTGTGTTTTTGGCATTACTAGCTGAATCAAGTTACTCGTATTTCCAAATGATTAATTCATGGATTGGATTAAATACACCACCATTATCATCTCCATCATCGTCATCATCATTATTGTCATCATTCGAAAAGGACCCACTTCTTTACCAGACTACAAAAGGCGAATTCAGTGATCCATATCAAGAATTTTTTATAAAGAATATTGAGGACGGTTACGGGCAACAACAAATAAAGATTAGCAAGTCAAGTCCTTTGCCAGCTTTTATTTCGATGGAACTTGCTAGAAATATGTTGGCTGCTGGTATATCGTTAAAATTGTTGAGAGATTGCCGGCCGAATCATCCGTTGTGTAATAATAACAGTACTTCCGGTGGACAACAAAAAGGACTGTTGTTTCGATGGGATAAGAATGTAAAGTGGATTTTCACACAAGGAGAGATATACGAGTAATGGTTTTTTCTTTTTATTGTTTTGATAATTTTTAAGAATCATCAATACCATTAATAATTTTTTGCAGTATGCATGATCAATTACAAGTATACATGCGCGACATGATGCTTGCAATAATTGCACAAGACAATAAACGAAAAGCATCTACCGCACGAATCCGAGCTAATTATGAAAGAGTTACAATAACCTCAAATAACGAAACAGAACTAATTGAACCCTCAAATTACCAAACAATAGAACTAATTGAACCCTCAAATTGCCAAACAACAGAACTAATTGACCTACTATACAAAGCACAAACCTCTAGTTCTGTATATAAAGAGAAAGACTACATTCCGCCACTACGCGCAATCACAGACCTTGTAATAAACTATCCAATCAGCACCCAATGCCGCCTCATCAACGCTTCAATCTTGTTGATATTCTTTCATGAACTTGCCCTTGTTGCGCATTTAAACGCGTTACATAACTTCTTGCTGTTGGGTAACGGGAATTTCGTGGCTGGATTAACTGATGCGTTGTTCAGTGATAATATCGATTACGGGGAAGATTTCTCTAGCAATAAAGCAACAATAGGAGGAAGTAGTGGTGGAGTCGGTATTCGATTGAATAGTCGACGAACTTGGCCGCCTGATGGTGTAGAATGGAGAATGGCTTTGAAGGCGGTAATTGTTGAAACTATTCTATCAGAGAAAAAAAATTCCGAGGTAGATGAAGGCCAGGATGGTAAATATTCCACCAGAGGATCATCAATAGTAGATGACTGGGGCTCTATTAATAATCTTGATGATATTTTGATGTTTGGAATCCAATCGGACGAGGAATATTGTCAAGATCCACAAGGTATTATTTATTGTTTGTTTATCCTATTGATATTATAAATACTGAACAAATTTTTCTTAATAAAATAAATAGCATTGGAAGCTTTGGATTTTCTCTATCTCGACTATAAACCACCATACCCAATAAACGTAGTAATCACTCCAAACTCTCTAACAAAATACAACAGCCTCTTCACATTCTTATTACGCGTGCTCAGACTCGACACTGTAGTGCACCACATTTATCGTCTTTCGCATCATCGATATTCGCTAATAGACGAAAAGAATGACAAAAGCGACACATTGGCCCAAAAGAAACTTTTACATAGATTTCGATTCGAAGCGCAACAATTTATGGTTGCTTTGCATGGCTATGTGTTTGATAGCGCGATTGCTTCGACTTGGGCTTTGTTTACGAAGAGACTCTCTAAAATCTCGAGAAATGCCGAATTCGAGATACCGCGCCAACAGCAGCAACATAGTAATAGAGCCGCGACAACTGCGTCCTCGGAAACACAATCAATTGTTACTGGAGATAATGATGACGAAGAAGAAGACGAGGATTTCTCTTTTATGGAAGATGATGAAGAAAATAATAATGATAACCACCAAAAAGACGTAAAAGATCTCGAATCTTTAAGAGCCTACCACGAACACGTACTCGACCGCATGTTATATCAATGCATGCTAAAAAAGAAACACGCGCCAATAATGAGAATCCTAAACGCGATCCTCTCTGTAATCCTATCATTCGCACAAAAATTACAACGACGACGTACCACCGTGTTTTACGATGCGTCTCAGCGACAAGAACATTGGGACGCGATTCAGACGCTCTATGATCAGTTTCAGTTGTACACGACATCGTTGGTGAAGATTTTGCTAGCGTTTGAGGAGAAGGGTGGCGGACGAATGGGGATTGGTATGAAAAGGCAGTATTATCGAGGGGGTGATGGATTTGGCGAAAGAGGGGGAAAAAGTGAAATGAATTTACATAATGCTGGTCGATGGTATCATGATAAAGCTGATAGTCAATCCGGTGTGAGTGGATTCATGCAAGAATTTTTAGTGCGTTTGGATTGGAATGGACATTATAAGAAACTAGTCAAGTAAAAAAACTTAACAGATTCTAAAGAATAAGAGTTTGACCATTGCCTAAGTACCAGCGAGCTAAATTTGCTCTCTGCAATTGTTGACATCTTTGAGATAATGAAAAAACATGTGCCACGCGATTTTGATTGGTGACGTCTTATTATCACATAAAAATCATTACGTCTTTTGATTGGCTACACTTTATAATCACGTGGAAATCTTCACGCGTTGAACTTTTTTGATGTTACTTTTTCTGCGCAGTAAAACAATAAAGTCACGTGTTTTATAATACCCAGAATTTTTTGTCCGGTCATCACAATTTTTAAGAGGTAAACCAATATGAACGAGCTCAATCATGTCTCCTCACTTTTGAAGTTAAATATATGAGATGTGCAATATCACATGTAACAGCTGGGTTCAAAAGCTAGAATGTGTTCCGATCTTAAGACACATCGTGACATATTGACAACTCTCCAAGTAGCCAGCTGGATTCGTTCTGGCTGGTGAGAGTGGAGTTCGTCTTCCCTCGGCGCCCTTGAATACACTACACGTTAGTTGCCATGACGCAACAGGTTGGGTTCGTCCTAACTGGTTGTCAGCACATGCCCTTTGATCGGAACTGTTAATTTCGAACGGTGTGCCGGGAACGTAGATGATCTTATAAAATGATGTAAATCTTCTTCTACAAGTGATCTTTTATATCTTCTTCATTATTATTTTCTACATGAAATAAATAAATTATTTCATCTTCATTTTCATTATCATTATTATTATCATTATCAGCATCTTCTTTTATTTCTTTACTTATTATCTATTTATTGTAATAGTATAATTGACCAAATAAATATTCATTTTCTTCAACTTCATTTTTCTTTTCACTTTCTTTTTCACTTCTTCTTTACTTTTTTCTTCACTTTCTTCAAACAAATTCAAGTATGAAAAATTTAATGATGATTGCATATTTTCACCCTCAGAAAATACCAATTAGTTTTTTGATTACTTTTGTTGACTAATTAATTTAGCAATTGCTGAAGAATTTTAGTATAATTAGTTGTTTGATTATTAGTTAATTGTTGATTTGGTATGTTATTAATAACTAGTACTTGTTTATTGTTATTATTTAGATTATTATTATTGCTTGTTGAACAATTTCTTTTGATATGATCTGGTATTCACAAGTATAACACATTAAATTAACTGATTATTGATACTGTTTATTTTGTTGTGATTTTTATTATTAATAGTTTAGAAAATTTTTTCTTGATTGATTATATTATTAATTCATTTGTCTGAATATTTGAAATATTTGAAGCATATTTATTCATATATGCTATCACTGATTTTTGATTTTGATATATCAATTCATAGGTTCTTGCTCTATTTAATACAGTAATTCAAGTTTAATTATTATATAACTTTATTATTAGATATAATAGATTATTTTTCAATCTTTTTGTTTTCATGACTTCTAAATATTAAAATTTATTATCTTCTACCTTTTTATAAAATTCTTATAGAGTACTTACATAAGAGTAAGGATGCTTGCCTAAATCCTTTCAAAAAAATATTGTCATAATTTTAACAGATTACACACTAATTATTAATTAGAATTTTGATATAATTTCAATTATGACGGGTTTCAAAATTTGTCAGAATTTTGACAGGTTATTTACTAATAGTTTATTATAATTTTAACAGAATTTAGACAATCACTAAGAGATTTCAGCAAGCAATTTTACATAGGAGTTAGAGATAGTGCAGCAGATATATGATACTTATTTATCATTTGTTGCAACTTCAAAATTTTATAAGCTGCAATTAGATAATGCTTTATTTATCACCATGATGCAATAATTGTCACACTATCTTTAATAGAAATTAACATTCTTATTTAAGTTTTGTTGTTTTTTTTCAATTTAGTTATTCAAATTTTAATTAAAGTTATTGTATAAAAGGTATTTACAAAATTATGTTTGAAATCAATATTATTATTATTTCTAATTTATTGAATTATTCTATTTTTATTATTATAAGTGAGTTTTTACAGATAAAATATGAATAAATATTATGTTAAAATAGCTAAACTTAATCATAATATGAATTGTTAATTAGTAAATAATATTATAATAAAAGTATTTATTAAATATAATTTGTATGATATTATCAAGGTCATATTAATATATATAAAATAATTTTACTTTCTTGTTTACTAAATAAAAATACATAAAAATCAAATTTATAATAATAATTATTTTATTAATAAAAATAATAAAATGATAAAAATATTAAAAATATTAAAATTATATATTTTCAAAAGTAATATATTTTTAAAGTAATTTTATTAAGTTATTAATTGGGATAATTATTATAACTTACTTTTTTACAACTAAAAGAATAGTTATATTTATATTTAATTTATATAATATTTTTATAAACTAAATTGAACTGAATTTTTATTTGAATTCAAGTTTAGTTTAAAATTTGAACTAAATTCAAATTAGACTTTGACTTAAATTCAAAAAAGGTTCAAAGTTTGAATTGAACCATTATATAAGTTTGAGTCTAATTAAAGTTTAATTAAAAATTAGCATATAGTATCATATATTAATTTGTAACTCTAAATATAAGCTATAATCAAATCTCTTTATAATAATTACTATTGGAAAAGCCAAATTGAGTGACTATAAAGGAATGTAACTATAAAGAGATTTTATATTAATTAATATTAAAATTGGAATTATAATAATTTTAATCAAAATTTATGATAATTCTGACCAAAATTATGATAATTTTAATTAAAATTATTATAATTTAATTATAACAAAATTTTATAAATAAATAAATAATAATTTTATAATATTTCTTAATAATAAAACTTAAAATATAAATAATTTTATATGTAAAGTTAATTTTTTACAAATAAATAATTTTTAATAATATAATTAAACTTATATATTTTTTTAATAACACAAAATATTATATAATTTTTATTAATTAATATTTAAAATTAAAAAAATTTTTATAAAAATTTTTATAAGTAAAATCAAAAATGATCAAAATAATAAGCTTTATAATACTAAGTAAAAAGAAAATTCATAAAATTAAATTTTTTTTATTATTATATAAAATAATCTACAAAAATTATTATTAATATAAATATTTAATATTGCATAATAATTATATTTATTTATTATTTAATTAATATAATATAATTATATAATTAAAAATATAATTAAAAATATATTTATATAATTAATATTTAAATAAATATATAATTAATAATTAATATAATTATTTATAAAGATGAAAATAATATAAAAAATTATCAATTGATTTTTGTTTCATATTTTTAATAATTTTTTGTTTTATAATAGATATATATTTTCTAAATATTATTAAATTATCTTTGTTAATTTCTTTATCATTAGCAGATTATTGTTTAATAAGTTGAACCAGACGCAAGGGGTTTCAGTTGGTCTAATAGTTATGTCACTACCACCTGTTAATGTAATTTTTGCACTTTGTAAATTTCGTTGATTGTTGATTTGTGTATGGGAATCTATCACACGGAGACCCTTTGGTAGTGCTAATGCATTCTGAAGCCATCTCACAACATTGGTCATCTGCTCAGATTCACTCATCCCTAAATCCCAACCGAAGGGTGAGCACGAGACCGGTTCAAATGATTCGAAGTCATCCTTTGATAACTAGATAATGGATAAGTGATGAGTGGTAGAAACACTCTAAATATACAGAAAGAGGGTACTTACTCCTATAGTCGGCATTCCAATATCAGACATTATTTTTCCCATCTTTTTTCCAGAAAGTTCTGAAACTGGCATCTCAGCAGGGAATAGCTGGGTGAATTCTTCCCGCACTGCTGTTTTTACGATCGCGCTTAAATCTGATTCTTCATATTTACGTTTTAACGTCGCTTGTTTGAAAATAGAGAAAAAGTCAAAGTTAGTATGCATCACAAAACATTATACCAAACGTTCCCTTAAAAAATATCCCGCCGTGATAACCGTTTTGAACTGTTAACCATCTCTTTTTACCAATTTTTGATCGCGAAATCAACAGATGATTGCATTATTGGCTCACTAATTACCTTGCTCTTCGCCCTTCAATTCCTTAACCAACCTTATTATTGCTTTAGCAGGTCCAAGAGACATTCCAACATTCATAAGGTCATTTTGTGTCAAATCAAGAAAGGCTTGACCGGAAACTTTTTGATCCGTGATTTTCTGAATATCTTCGTCGTCAAGGTCTAGACTTTCTTTCATTGTGTTCAAGAAAGTTTTAACATCATTTCGCTTCCACTTCTCGACTTCTTCAATACTTGGCTTAGGAATCTCAATAGCTTCAACGTCCTCCATGGAAACTATTATTTTTACCAAAGATAATGAGCAGTTCCTCTATAAACAATACTTGCAATACAATAATTACCAGTAGACTGTTCCCTTAGCAAGGGAGTTTCAGATGTACCAATATCTGGTGGTCGAACGTCTTTTTCTTTCTTAGACGCATCAGCATCTGATGGCAGAACGTCTTTGCCACCTATTTTTCACCAATGATAATAAGTAATTTCTCCACAAAAAAAAGTTCCAGATTGTGTATATAATGATCAGATTAATAAAATCTTTTTTTTTATCATTACATCATTTTGCGCAATACGTATTACGTAATTAAAAGTCATGTGTTATCGTAAAAACACTTTTGAATTTTATTTTTCTCGATCAATCGCCGGTTCGGATATGTCTTACGGATAAATCGTGCCGGCGCGCAAGAATAACTCATAGTTCGAGGATTTTTCTTTGCAAAAACCCTCACAATCAGAGTCGTGTGATTTTTAATAAACTTTTGAACATATCCGCATTTTGTATAAACAATGTCAAACACTCAATCAAAAATCGATTCGTTGCAAGAATTAAATTCTCAACTCATTGCCACGATTGCTGAGCTTAGAAGGGAGAATGCCAAGATTCCCGAACTTGAAAAGAAATTTGCTGAGATTAAATCTGAAAATGTGAAGCTGAAACAGATTATTGAAGAGAATGTAAAGCATGATATTAGAGTCAAGGAATTAGAGCAAAAGAATAAAGAGCTTGAGACTAGGCTTGCAGTAGTGAAACAGAGTTCTGTGACAGTTGATGGGCAACCACAGAATGACTCATGGAGTGAGGATGCTAGCGCATCTAATGAAGCAATACCAGAGGTAGTGTCAGCTGTTATTGTACCCAATTCTCAAGTAGTTTAGCTCAAACATTATAAGCCTGATTGTAATATAAATGATGCGGTTCCTTCTGCCGATTCCAAGATAAAAAGATCGATGAATTCCTGGATGAAGTGCATAAGAAAAGGGTTAGTGATGAGATAAAACAGCACAATAGGAAGAAGAAGCTTCGAGATCAAGGTCTATCTTTGGTTAGCCATAAGAAAAAGGGAACAGATAAACTCTGGCAAGAATTGTTCAATACTTCTCTAGAGCGAGTTCACAAGATTACTCTATATCAAAAAATATTAAACCAGGACAGATTATGGAATATATAGGAGTTAATGGTTCTATAAAGTGTATTGTTAATTTATTCGACATTAATGAGATATCACAATATTTAGCTCAGTTGTGTAATACAACCATAGATGCTGAAGATCAAGCTTCGAAGGCTAATCAGAAAGAAATTATGTGCTGGTCTCTTTATAATAGGAATTTTGAATTTCAAGTTGATAAGATGAGTAGTAAAAATAAAATTAGTGATAAAAAAGCAAGAATCTTAATTTATAATGAAATTAAAAATTAACTCTCTATTCTTCACAAAAAACAATCACAAGATTTGAATTTACAACTTCTAAATATATCACAAGATATCTTGCACAAAAAAACTCAAAGAACTGTAAAAATTTATAAATTATTCGAAAAGATAGATTTGGATAAAATTAAACATATTAAAAACTATAGTGCAAATTCTATCTCAGAACTTACTAACGATTAAATTCAAGAAATTATTAATATTAATCATGGTTTAGAGAGCCAAATTTCTAATTTTCCTTCTCTTGAAATTTCTGAGATGGAGCCGTCTCGAAAAATCTCATTTCACATTAAGGTAAATAATTCACCAAAAGCAAAGGTAAATGTACCTAAAAAATAGAATAATCTGATCCATGACCGTATAAGTTTTCGTAGGAAAGTATTAGATCAATATCCTGATATATTTTATGAATTTAATGATAAAAATATTAATTATTACAGAATTACTGATGAGACATTATGCTCTTTATGTAAATTAGATCATGATGATGAAGAAGACATAAAAGATGAATATAAAGATGAAACTTACTATTGTTATGATATGAATATTTAGTTCTTATTTTATTGGTTAATTCATATCATAAATTTAATGGATAATATTCTATTATATTTTATTGGTTAATTTTATATTTATATTTTATTGGATAGTTATTTTTAGATAATTATT
>CAJVPL010001948.1:0-10984 GCA_910591945.1 Ambispora gerdemannii
TAGCATTAGTATGAAACTAATTCTAGCTTTTTTATATATAAAGTGCAACCATGTCTTCAATTTGATAATATGCCAATCAAACTTTCGATTAATTACAGGTAATGTTCAAGTTATTTAAGTTTTCGTAAAACAAAACTAATTCAATTTATTCTCTAGCATCGTCGCTGGAACAGGAAGACACCAATTCGGGCAAACCCAAATAACTAGTAAATCTTTAGGCTCGCTACTGAGTCAACCGAAACGCTTTAAAGTTTCTTTTGATGTATATATGCAACTAATTTCGCAACCAATAATTCCAGCTACATCTTCATCAAATGAACATGGACCATCATCAGCCGCACAAAGGATTCTACAATATCCAGTTTTCATTAGCTTAATTTTGGGCAATTGTCCAAAGGATTGCATTCACGGGTTCTTTAATATTACACCAAATCATGCAATATTCGAGTCTCTAAAGAATTCATTGACGAAGAATCGGCAGCAGATTGCGTATTTCTGTGTTGTCTGATATGAATGAATTGTGTGTTTAATTTAATATTATCTACCTACATAAATCCAATTCAAAATATCTCAAAGATTAATTTGTTTTCTCCAGTTGAAGCAGATTTTAATAACTTTCAGTATGCTCCTCTATCATTTGATAATATGCTTCAATTACGGACTCTTTTCTTAGCATTAGCATAAAAAATCATTTATTTATTAATATTAGAAATTCGTTCTTATTCTTCTTTAGGTGCGTATTACTTTAAAAAAATATTGTTTTTACATTTTAATATTTTAACAATATAATAAATACGCTTTTAATGGTTTAACGTAAATACTTGTAACCTTCACCTCTTCTCCTTCTTTTTAAAATTCAATACATTCATCTTCAGTTGGTTTCACTTAATTTGCTTTAAGAATTGGTGGTAATTTATCTGTTATAAAAATTTATTTGCAAGGAATGCGTTTGGCTTAAATCGCAAAATTCTTGATGCAGTTTCAGATTACACGTTTTCCAAATTACAAATTTTGATTGCTACTTTTCAATAGCGATAGCTTATCCAGAAGAAACATTGGTGTTTCATTATCGTTATTGATTAAAACAATTGAAGGATGACAAGAGGGTATACAGATGCAAAATATGCATGAAAATCTTGAACAATCTACCCCCCGTTAAGCCAAAGTGGTAGAAACTTTAGCGTTAGGTTTATTTAGTAAATTTGTTTATAAGGCAGGTTTGCTATAACTGTACAAAATACAAATTACTAGTATTTAACATAAAAATCTATTAAACTCACAGTTTTGTTAATTTAAACATGAATGCTCTACTAATTTCACTATCAATTCAACGTATCGGTATATTTATTTGTTTTGATTTCTCTTCACTTAGTTGTTGTAGTTTACACAATGTGACATCTAGTTCGACTAAAAAAGAATTGAACAATGTCTTTGCATCTGATTTTAAAATTATTTTTTTCTTTAGGATTTGTAGCATTATATAAAAATCTTTAAACTCAAATTTGGCTCTTTGTTATTAATTAGTGCATTCAACACTAAATAATAAAAATCCTCGTCATTTATGCGATTTGGTTATTAATGCGATCAGATATTTTTTAGGTTTATAAAATTATAAATCAAATGAAATTAATAATGTATATATACCATTAAACATTTTCATTTCAAATTTGATAGTTTCTGTTTCAATTGTTTCGTTCCAAATCTCTTTTGTTACTTCCCTTCGTCATTTAGACAAATGAAAGTTGCTACCACTGTAACTGTATGTGTTTTAGGATTTATGATCAATAAACGGTATATTTATAATATAAATATAGATTATTTTTCTTTTCATAACGATAACAATAATATCGCTCTTGATGCATGTATAATGAAGGATCCGTAAAAATTTTTGAAACAACGTATATCGATATGGTGCAATCGATTAATTTTATTTCATAAATTCAAACTTCTTGACTAAGAAGTAAAAGCTAGAATAGGCTTTTCTTGATATATTCACGGATTAAATTTTGCGTTTACTTTTTATTATCGTTATGCACCACCATACTTACATGTATCGAGATTGATTATCATTATGTACATGTACAATACCCCCAAAAAGTAACGCCCGATTTAAAATTATATAGTAATTAAAACAGTTCTTTAGTATTCATCATTGCATTTGTTTTTATTTGGAACTAGCGCTAGCTGTAATTACAGTCCAACATCCTCAAGTCAAAAGCGTTTTGAATTTAAAAAAATAAACTTGTAATCTAATTAATCACTTCTCGAAATTTGGCTGAATCTTTTTTGAGTTCTCAAAATATATCATTTAACGTATCAACACAGCGCAGCATTGATACGTAATTAATCTGCTTAAGCAGTGTAAACAGAAATTTATTCACAAAAATTATGTGTGTGCAAGAAAAAAATGAAGGATTTCATGCACAAAATTTATATAGTGTGAATTATTTAAAACTATAATAATCAATCATGTGTACATTCTAGAAATTTAATGGTAACTGAATGAAAAAGTGGTATATCAAGTAGAATTAGATGTATTTATTAGTCTTGTGCACGTCTTTTTGTCATATTTGTCATTGCTCTCTTTCAAACGATAGCATTAAGTGTTATATTGGAAATAATCAACTTCCTTTCAAATGAATAATGAATATATTGAGTTCTTTCAATTCCTTTCGGTATTTCATTGTTCTAATAAAACATTATTACCACATTCTTCCGGAAATAGGCACCGATGGTCCGGATTCCAAAAAACGGGGTGCTGCTTATTCTCCTCACGGATTAAAATTATTTTGCCATTTGACAGCTAAGGCGATTTTTCGTATCCCTTGTTAGTATTGTATGAATATATAACTAGCTAATGCTTATGATTCAGATTAATAAGCGGATTTTATATGATTAAATATATTTTTGTAGTTTAAATATAGTGGTGTGGTGCTTATTCGTGGTTTTATGGTGCATAACATCTAAAGTCATCAAACTTTTGTATTTTATAAAATGTATAAACTTTTCAGCTAAGAATTAAATACAAAATTTAATCCGTGAATATGATATGATGGGATAGTCCCTTTCTGAGCATATTCACGGATTAAATTTTGTATTTGCTTCTTAGTTGAGAAGTTTATACATTTTATAAAATGCAAAAGTTTGATGACTTTAGATGTTATGCACCATACTACTTTTTATCAAAATATAAGTGGTACGTACTTATTTCCGAAGAATATGGTATTCAATACGTATGCACAGTTATGCCTAATGTCTTTTATATTTGCGCACATGTACTTGAGACTTCTGATGTACGTAGTTTTATATTTGAATTTTAAACTGATGACTGATCAAATACACAAAGTGCATACATGTATTACAAATAAAACAGGAAATCAACATTCTTTTTCGAGTATGAGAAAAAATCATTTACCAACCAAAATAAAAACATTTTATAAGGTTCAAAAGAAAAAATTTTCGAGAACCCGTATTGTACATGTATGTTATAAAATTGCTAATACATACATGATTTATAAATAATAATCGATACACTAATTATTAACGTTAATACACTTATCGTTATTGTAATAAACACTGATGAACCCCTGTCTCTAACAATACTCCCTTCAATGATCCCCTCAAGTAGTACGCACCATTGAATTGTAACTGTAATCTCACCTTCATTTAAAAATCCAATATATTCATCTTTGATTGGCTCAACCGTTACCTCGATAAGTGATTCCGGTAATATCTGATAACTTGCTTTAAAAATTGGTGTTTTTCGTGTGATAGGATATTCGATGTTGAGTGAAACAGCAGAAGATAGAGAAAGAGATTTGTCAATATTTATTTGGCAAGACCATGGTTGTTCTTCTTTCTTGGATTTAATTTTCAATTCTGTAGACCCAGTTTTAATTTCTTTATCACGAGCTGTTGAGTAAAAATAGCCGATTTCACTTGGACAGCCAATTAGCATCCATTCAAGCTTGTATGGTTTTTGCAAGCTTATAAAATAAAAAAATTAATTATTCTTTTCGCATAAACTAAAAATAAATTTGTAATAACTTCTTACATTCTCAAAAAATTTAAAAAATTTATATCGCCAGCCTGAATCCAATTTACTGAAAATCCGTATTCGGATTTCAGACTAAATTTCACATAAATATTTGTGAATGTTTGGCCACTGGCATTCACAAATTTTCCAAAAATTTGATAATTTCTGCTCTTCAGTTTGTTATTGAATTTTATCCGTTGATATCCAGTGTTAAAATCCAAAATTGTAGTTGTATTGGTCATTAGAAGATAATCTTGTTTACTGAAAAATTTTTCAATTTTTTGTTGTTGATTGATATCAAGAATTTTATATAATGGAGTAACGACGCGCTTGATAATATGCCATTCTGATTCGCATAATGAAACAGTTTCAAGCCATTTCGGAATTTTGCTGAATTAAGAAATAAACTGTCAACCATACCATAGTAGAAATATTAAAACAGAAAATTTATAAACCAAAAACTACTTGATTTCAATTAGGCCACCGTCTATCGTAAACAAATACGAAGAGTCATGTGGTTGAATTTCTTCTTTCCAACGGTTTAAAGTTTCATTACCTTGTAAAAAAAATATATGTTAATTTTTCCGAGTAAATAAATTATAAATATCGTTATTATTTACCTAATTCGTTAAATTCTGGTAAATAAATTAACCTTTTATTTTCTTTGTCAGTATTTTCTCCATTTAAGCGCACTATTCTTTGTAATTTATTACCAATTATTATTTTGGTGGCGAATAAATGTCCAAGCTCATTAAAAACGTGTTTTAAATCTTCGATTGGCGTATTTGACTTCAAAGCTTTTTCGACAGCAGCTTTTAATTTGTCAGTAATTTTAATATTTTGAATATTGTATTCAATCAAAATTTGTTCACTTGCAATCTCACAATAGATATCATTTGTTTCTAAATCGTTTAAAAATGCATTTTCTGAATGTTTTCTGGGATTCATGTTGAATAGCATAAAAAAATTCTTTAAATCTTCGGATGAACTTGCATCAATTTCTATTCCCTCAGAAAGCATAAATGAATCGCATATTTTCGACACATATGAAATCTTCATATTTTGTGATTTCTTGTATTCGATTATTGGCGATGAATATTTATAATCTATCGCAGGATCAATTGATTGTTCAATTGTATATTTATCAATGATTATGCCATTCATCAATTTGAATTTTTCTTCCCATTTTTCTTTTATAAGAGTCAATGGTTGTTTTAGGATTTTAGTATGTTTATCCACTTGAAGCTTTGTAAAATATAAATCATTCTCTTCGATTTTATCGAACTCATTTCCTTCTGGCAACAAAGGATTTAATTTTAATAATTTTTGACTTTTTTGTGATTCTTCGATAGATCTTTGTTGTATTGAAGAATTTTCGTCTTTTTTAAATTCGAGATGCGTTTCAAATATCTGTGTATCGGTATCTTTAACTTTCTCTATACTATCATTATCAGATGTAGGTTGCTTGTCATCCTCTTTAATCTTGTCAAGTTCATTTTCTTCGGGTAAAGAAGAATGTTGTTTTAATAGCGTTTGATTCTTTTGTGATGCTTCATCAATAATAAATTGGTCGATAGTTCTTTGTTGCATTGAAAAAATTTCGTCAAGGTGCGTTTCAAATTTCTGTGTATAATCTTCGACTTTCTCCACATTTTCAATCTTTGCTAACTCGTAGTTCCTCTTTACTCTATCAACAGCAACAGCATAAGGAGCACAAAAATATACGATTTGCATATTTTTCAAACTCGTGTTGAAAAAGCCAACGTCAATAATATACTTAAACTCCGCGTAATCTGGTGTAATATTAAATACCCCATGTGGGCAATATTTTGGACATTTATTCAGGATTAGGTTGACAAAAATAGGGTTCCGCAAACATGATTGTGTCAAATCACGATAGCTGTCAAACAGGATTTTATATCGTTTTGATTTAATACCAGTAATGCAAGATTCACTCGTTATTTGTGCTTGGCCGAATTTATTATTTCGTTGCCCAGAAATTATGCTGAGAATAAAAAGCTGAAATTGTAATTAATCGTTTTAAAGAAAAACATAAGAATATTATTTTACCTGTAACTGATTGAAAATGTTGTGTTTAAATTATCCAATTGATAAAATAGTTCTCCTTGTTAACAGATGCTATACATTATGATAAATACCGAATATCAATAGCAATGGCATATTAATTAAAATACTTACTTTTCTCTAGATCATAGAAAAAAGCACAAGCCTCAATAGCACCATCGTTATAAACAAAATGATATCTTGCAAGATACTTGGATGTCAGTGGATCGGCATTGGTAAAACTGTTAGATCTTGAAACACAAGTAGCTAATAGACTTTCATGCGGATTCAGTTTACGCGAGGTAATAATCGCTGAACAATGTTCATCTTTCACTGTGATTAGTGATTCACCACTTTCAAAAACTAAATTTTGCCCGTCTAAATTCAGTATAGTCGATATTCCAAGTATGCTCAAACCTAATTTTACTGAAAACCTTCGGAATGCTGGTTGCTTTTTTAATTTTCCAAGTCTATATAATAAAATTACTGGCGATTCTTTATCGTTGATATAATGAACTCGAGAAGCAAATATCGTATCCGAGTTGTCATCTTTCATTTCTGTAACAAAAATTTGGCAATCCGATAAATCATATTCTTTCGGAATTTTATATTGATATATAAATGGATCCGGTTTAGAAATGTCCATTACTAACTCTAATTTTACAACTTGAGAATCAATAATTCGTCTTCCCAAAGCCGTTGCTACTTTTGTCCTTCTTTCTTCATCAAGTATGTCAAATATCGAACATATGTCAAAATATTCAGCTACTCTCCAATTTTTATAATTCTTCAATGAATCGAGCCATCCTAAAGGATTTATAAATTAATACCGATTATAAATAGACTTAAACTCTCAAATAATTTCACTAACCGCGCATTCCTTCTACTAGATAACGATTTTCTAAGCCTCCACACATCTGAAAAAATTCATCTCCATCATTAGAATAATTGATTGGATTAATTTTTCCAATTCTAAGATTTGTAATTTTTTTGTTTTGTCCGATAGACAGAATAATGCCACCAATTTCGAAACCTTTACAAAAAAATTGTCCGTATTGTTCAGTAACATTTTCGAGAGATTTGCGTGGATCATTAGATCTAAGAGCTTCATCCACAGCATCTTCAAATTTCTTAGTCGGCTTTATATCTGATTCATTTAATTTTAATATTGCCATTATTCTTCTGTCTTTGCGATAAATCGTTATTTCCTCTTTATCGTTTTTTTGGGATGTTGATTGCATTGAGCCGCCAAGTCTCATCGATACTGGTGAACTTCAATGGAATTGCATGTATTAAATTCAATAAAACTGAAATCAATATACATTAAACTGACTTACAATGGTAACTGTGACGAAGCAAGGTAATTTAGTATACAAAGCTTTTCTTTTGCTTCTTTGCATTCTACTAGCTCACTACATCCAAATGATTGCATTGTCACAGAGTGATACAAAATATCCAAAATTTCAACAGCTTTTTCTTTTCCCTTCGATGGTCCTTTTGATGTAAAATTTAATCCATATTCAAAGTTACAATTTTCATTTATCTTTGCCCAATCAGGTTCTCTTTGAATTTTTAAGCTATTCTTATCGGTGAGAATTTCAAACAGGAACAATTCGGATTCGTGGTCCTGCAGGATTCGAGAAATGTTACACATAAAATTCATATTGTTATTCATTTGGATTTCTCGTTCGTTAGTTAGCATGATACGTATGTCAGATACTTTTGCATCTGGGGGAAGTTTTAGGAGGATAGGAGTTTCGTCATCAACTTGTACGTTAATGGACGTTTTTTCTTCAATATGGATAGGGATATCACCAGAGATCTTTTCATCATCGTCAAGCTTTTTTTGTGTACATGTATCATATAGTTTCGCGTTTGTGGGAGGGATAGAAGTTTCAACTTGTACACTAATAGACGTTCTTTCATTAATATGGGTGTCACCAGAAATCTCATCATCTTCGTCATCACTATGTTTTTGTGTATCTTTGAAAGTAGAAGAGTCTTGTTCCATCTTAATGACCAATACGTATCCAAATTTTATTCATCTACATTTATTTATTTATACATGTACATGTATTCGTAACACCATTTCGACGATCCTCTAATTTTGGTTGGGCCACATTTTAGGTCCAATCGCAATGCAATGTTCTTTTTTTACTCTGGTGCATAACATTTAAAGTCATCAAACATTTGTATTTTATATTTTATAAAATGTATAAACTTTTCAGCTAAGAATTAAATACAAAATTTAATCCGTGAATATGATGGGATAGTCCCTTTCTGAGCATATTCACGGATTAAATTTTGTATTTGCTTCTTAGTTGAGAAGTTTATACATTTTATAAAATGCAAAAGTTTGATGACTTTAGATGTTATGCACCATAACAAATACCCCTTTTTATCCCGCATATTCTCTCATTTCTTGAACATTTTATCTTATATTCTCTTTTAATTATGTCAAGACTTTCTCTCTTAGACGTTTTTATTAATTTGTCTTGCATCTTTTTTTAATTTTACGATCTCCCTCTTAGACAAAAACTCTTAATTTTACCTTAAACAATTATTTTTATCTTATCTATAGTCGTATGAAAAAATAACACTATGTAAACTCAAAAAAAATGTACAGTCAAAGTCCTTTACAACAGCCGCATTGGATTGGCTTTTTTGAGCCGGTATATAGTGCTTATATTATAAACTTCGGTATATAAATAGTTAAAAAGCGTAAAAATCAATACGGTATAAGTCGAATCCGATGTAAACAGCACTGCTGTTGTAAAGGACTTTGACTGTATATAAGAAAGGTCTGTGGGCCTCAATAAAGATCAGAATTGTTGCACATAATAGTTCTCCAAGTAAAATAAGACTTGTAAAATTCCCTTCGTAATAATTGACTGAATTGACGGACGGTTAGGACCTTGATCCAGAAAAGGCATTACATGTATTTAGAAGATCGATAACGGTAAAGACACGTGTAATAGATACCGTATAGCGCTGCCTAAGTACCCCGGTCTTATTTAAAAAGTCCCCCTTGAACTTAAATAGAATTTGTGGAAGTTACTTGAAGTTAGAGGAATGAATGTTGACGCGTCCAAAGCACCTGTTTTTTTGAATAATTGCATTGAATATAGTGAACGGGACAGGTGGCGATGGTATTATGAATTACTTCATTGCAACCTATACTTGTTCTTTTATGTATAGCTAAAATTAATTTGTTACGTGTCACCGGATGGTAGATATTACGTATTATATGAACAGTACATAAAATAACGTCGCAATTTTGTTCTTTATACATAATGCCAGGGAAAGCATTTGCGATGCTGTTAATTTCCACATTACTTTGATCACTGAGCACGTACCGAGGACGCCAACGAGACGTGAACTCTCGAATCACCTTCAATATCTTGATTACTGTATTAATGTCTTCGCTACTTACCAAAAAGTGAGCACCCACATCCCAGCAACCATAATTATCACAAACATACAAAGTAAATAGATGACAGGAGTGTTTGTTAGTGTTGTGAGTGGAGTCCACAAGTGTAAGCCATCCATAATGCCATAGTTTTTCCAATTGCCAAGAACTCGTGAAGCAAAAATCTTTTGATGATTGTTGAGCAACTAATAACTTGAGAGCATTTTGAATATCGAGCTCTAGGTCATGCTCACGGATGAGATAAGCCATTAATGGTCCACGTATCTTTTGCTAAATGTTGGTGACTTCAATTTAGCATAGATTTTGACCAATGATATCTAAATCATTTTTTCCTGCAAGATATTTAACAGTGATTATGATATGGTTGAGTATACAATTTTATTGCTGCATTAGCTAGCATTTGTCTAATGATTTCAGGTCATTTAGTCTTATCATTATCTTTAATCAGATGGCTATGATTAGGAGCATTGTTAAAACATTCAACAAGAATTGTTTGAATTGAAGTGATATATATTATATTTATTCTTGTATCATACTTTCCAGAATTGAGCTTGCTAGCTTTTTTTGCTTCTCAATGGGAATATCTTCTTTACATGTATTCAATTCTTTGTATTTCGCAAAGTGGCAGGCGTAAACAATTCAAAAATCATTATTCTTACATTTCTAACTACTATATCATGTTTACATGTTAGAAATGAGCAACCACAAATTCTCACAGAATTCTTTTTCTGAAATTTCAAATGATTTATCAATATTAAATATACTGAAATGTTTTTACTTATTGCTTGCATATTAGAAAGAAATAGAGCAATGACAAATATATTAAAAGAAATGGTAAATATATAGAGAAATAGTAAAGTATATAGAGAAATGGTGAGTTTATATAAAAAATGATGAGTTTATAGAGAGAAATGGTGAGCATATAGAGAAATATGAGAATATATAAAGAAATAGTGAGTACATATATATATATAAAAAATGGTGAGCACATATAAAAACTTAATTAGCTTGTATTAACATAAAAATCATAATTAGCTTGTATTTAACATAACTAGTTTTCACCCACTTTCCTTCTCTCTTCGGAAAAAGACAATGTCACCTTGAAATACAATGTTTACAATAATATTTATAGAAATTTATTTTATTTTGCATGTGACACTACATGTAAATCTGAATCAAATCAATTCAGATCGACTTAATCCGGATTGCATTATCCCGCTTTAGTGTTTCATCTTTATTGATTGATTTAGAAGATCCGGTGTGCGATCAACCAATCAGCAATGGAAATTACTTGTATCCAATCAAAACTTGGGGGATAAATTAGTAAATGCGAAGATACTGTAGATAGCACGAAGTTAATAAAGTAAACAACGTGAAATACTGTTACAGTTGTAACATAAAAATCGTTAATTCCAAAAATAGTCGAAAAACATAAAATATTTAAAAATATTCAT
>CAJVPL010001949.1:0-10980 GCA_910591945.1 Ambispora gerdemannii
AAAATATAATAGTATGAAATATAAAAGATATAAGATAAAATAGTATGAAATATAACAAAATTAGAATGAAATAGTATAAAATCTAAAGGATTAGTATGAACTAAAAAGATCATAATTTGTAGATCATATATTTACTAACTATCCAATAAAAATATACTAAGTAACATGATATATTTTATATCAGGTGCTGAATTCATCACATGGTGACAATATTATTAAATTTCTCTTGACTTATTTATAATTGAACAAAAACTGGTAAAAATATTCAAAGTTAAATAATAATAAAAAAATTGAAAATTTCATGATCATCTTTAAATAAGGAATCTAATGATATGAATAATTAAAGATATTGTAAATAAAACCAAAAATATTATCAGACTTTGAGTACAGCAGATAATAACATGTCATTCACAACAAAAAATAGATATCAATTTGTATTTATTAATAGTTTTTATTATTAAACTTACAAAAAAGAAAGTGATTATAATTATATTTCAATTTTAGTCTTGAAATTCCACCAATTGCTCGTTTTTTGCTTGCACTGAAAATATAGGTCATCATCATTAGTAGTATCCAGGATATTTTTTAATGCAATTCAGAAATTTTTTTTATTTTTAATACTTACATCCCGACTCGACCACAAACCTACCACCAATCTCACAATCCTTCAATTGTGCTTTCTCTTCGATTTTCGCATTGTTACAGACGACGCATCCATCCAACTTAGCACTTTTTTTAATGATAATGAAATAATAAGATAAGATAAATAAATGAAAAGAGGACATTTTTGATCGCTCGACACTTACAAATCCTGAACGATAACATGATCCATCAAGATTGAATTATTAATCTTGACATTCTTGCCGATTACACAATGTGCACCGATAGTTGATCGTTTTATCGACGTTCGTTCATCGATTTTGGTGTCTTCGCCAATCATCGAGTCATTTCCAACCTGAAAGGATAATACATAATAATTAACATTGATAATAATAGTACCGCTAATACTAGCAATTACTATTGATTTTGCCAAAAAGTAGATTCATCCACCTGTGTTTTCTGAGTTATTTCTGCAGTTGGCGGAACACGAATCCCAGTGCTTATTTTTGTCATCTTATTAATTGATTTATTAATTAATTTTGATTATAGAAAATAAACGAATATAAAATAAATAATACATACATGACGATTCAATTCACAATAAGAAGGTACCGTATTACCACGTCCACAGAACCCATCCTTATATATATATATGTGACATCGCACTGGGTACTCGTCATCATCCTCTTTTTCCCAGGTTGTCGAGTATTCAAGTGCCCTCCTTTGAAAGTTCTCTTGTGTTCTTGCAACTAAGTATGAAACGATCCAAAATAAATATTTACAATAATTTTTGTGCAATGAGATTGTAAAATAAAAATAAAATTAATATACTTGCGCTTATTTATTCCTTCTATTTCCAACAACTTTTTCTGGTACTGACACTTTAGCAATAACGGCACAAGATGTTCTTTCACACTACTGATTGCTTTTCGTTGCGCAACCAAATCAATTATCCATCGTTTGAAGATGTATAAATGCGCATCTTGTAGTGTAGTATGGATGTTTACTTGTGGAAATCTAATAATTGAGACGGTGAAAAAACAAACCAATTTATAAATTAAATAGTAATTAAATGAAATACGTACGCACTTCCATAAAAGTGACATTCGCAAAGAAAGCTCTTGGTCTAAATCATCACTTGATTTTATATAGACGAATCGAGAACGGGTGGGTTCCACGCCAATGAATAATTTCGAGCCTTAATGCAATCAATACAATCCAATCTATTAATCAACAATTCACACGAATCATATATATTATATTATAAGTTAAATTACTTACTATCGTCCTTAAAACTGCTCGTACCAGCCACACTACCACTCTCAGATTTACTTGGTTCGTAAAAGAGCGCAGTAAAAGTTGGGTCTTCTCGACGATGGTAGTCCAGAAACTCGTGCGGTACAAGATCGAGAATCAAGTCGCAACTTACTACAATGAAATCACTCTATTTCGATTTAAAATCTGTATGTAAATAATAATTTAATAGAGAATATCTTTACCCTGATCTTATCTTTCACAGAACGTAAAACATCAGCAGTCCCACTGTGTTCATCACGAACAACTTCCAGTGATGGTTTAAGTTTACCCTCGTGAATGTTTTTTAGATAGGAGGATATTTTATGTTCTCCGCTTTGTTGTGCGATTATCATCACATCTGGAGCAAGTTCAAATTTACGAATTTTTTCAATTTTATGCAAAGAACAAAAAAATCAATATTTTCAAAAACTACCAAATATCCCGGCCCGCTCCAACCAATCAAGCACATAATGTATCATTGGTTTATTAGCAATCGGTAACAACGCTTTCGGCAAATTATTGTCTTCTGTAAACGGATATAAGCTTTTGAAATTTACAAAGTTTTTAGTAGAAACCTTATTATGATAAAAAAAACTCTGAATTGTCGTCATAAAAGGAAGGTAACTCTCCCCAACACATAATTCAATATGAAATTATTTGCTTACTAATTTCCAAATCCAGCCAGTACAATCGCTTGAAATTCCGCATACCGAACTTGCTGTGTCTGTTGCGTTTTCTTTTTTCCAGAGTCGAATAGAAGCATTATTTTTTATTTTTAAAAAGATGACGATCAGATCGAGTTTCGCATTAACATAATTTGATCCAGCTTTTTTTGTTAAAATCTACAAAAATATACCTAAAATTATATATTACACAGAAATATAGAATGACTTCGGATCACGTGACTAATTAAACTATCAAAAATCCTAAAAGCCAATTATTGTTTTTTATTTTATTTTTTTAACCAACAAAATAGTAAATTTAAGTACAGACACTTGGTAAAGTAAATATTAAATTAATGTGATTAAATAAAATTTTATTATTAAAATTCTGAATTTAATTTGTATAATATTTTTTTGAATTAATATTAGAAGTTTAGTCTTAAAATTTTCATTTCAATATAAATTATATGCTTGATTAATTCAGATTTTAAAACACTAATAAAATTAAATTTATTAGTTAATTTCATGTTTTAATTTCAAATATATAAAAGTGAAGGATTTTTAATTTAATAAAAAATCAGAATTTAATTAATTTTCTAATTAATAATAAGATAGTAAAGTATATTTATAATTATATTATTTATTAACATATACTAAATATTAAAATACAGTATCTAATAAAAGTATTTCCATACTAATAATTTTTGATTAATTATATATAGATTACTGAAATTTTATTATATAATAGTATATATACATTACAAATATTGATTATTGATGTCTTTTTATTGATTAATAAATTCTATATCAAGTTTACATATTGTTATAATCCAAATATTTTATAATATAGTTATTTTATTGATAATTAATCATTTTTATTATATTTAACATTTTTAATAATTCAATTTATTTAATTTATTTTTTATTATTTAATTTATTATATTCTTATTGGATGAATTTAAAATCACATGACTTTTATATATAACATGTGATTTGAATATGTAATTTCTACATGTGACTTGTATATGTGACTTTACATGTGATTTATTATTATTAATTTAGTTTTATAATTTTTATAATTTCATAATTTTTATAATTTCATAATTCACATAATTTCATAATTTTATAATTTTATCAAAAATATCAAAAATATCAAAAATATTCAATATATCCAATATCCAATATATCTAATATATTTAATATATCATATTTATTATATTTATTATTATTTTGTAATATTAATTAGTGAAAAATATTTATTATAAATATAATTGATCTTGTAACTGTAAAAAAGCAAGTTATAATAATTAATTTAACTAATAACTTAAATAAAAATATTTTTAATAAAATAACTATTACTTAATATCTTTATTAAATTTTATAAACAAACTAATTAATTACATATAATTATATTATTATATTTATTGCACTACTGGATATTCAATCAGATTGCTATAAAATATTAGTATTATATTACTATAGGATAATTTACACACTAAGTAAATATAAAAAAAGATATTTATTAGTAATAATGATTCTATTTTATTTATTAAAATAGAAAGAAGTTGTATCATATATTAATCTTAATGCAACTAGATCAAAATTAGTAAATAAACAAAATTAAATATAACAAATGATTAATTGAAGTCATAATTGATAATAATATTAAAAAAAGCTCTAAAAATTGAATTATAATAATATTATAAATTTTCATACTCCAAATACAATAAATTAATTATTTTAGAATATAATATCTTAATATTTAGTAATCCAATTTGAGCAAAATTATTATTATTCAATTTGTCTAATCTAAATAAATTAAATCATAATATTTTCACTCAAATTGAATAACTAGATATTAAAATATTGCATATTAAAGTAACTAATTTATAATTTGCCAATCAATTTTTCATTAGAAATTAATTGTCTAAAAATGAATCAAATATAATATATATATGTATCTAATCTTTAATAATTTTATTTAAATAAAAATAATACTATTTAATTTATTTAGTTAAGACAAATTGAATAATATTATTTTTATTTGATTCAGATTATAAAAAATTAAGATATCATATTCTAAATTGATCAATTTATTTTTGTTATATCAAAAAAATAAATTTATTATTTTAAAATACAATATTTTAATATCTAGTTATCTGAATTAAACAAAAATATTACTATTTAATTTGTCTAATTAAGACAAATTGAACAGTAGTATTTTTGTTTAAATCAAATTATTAAATATCAAGAATTAAATTATTGAATATTAAAATATATATTATGAAATAACTGAGTATATTTGGAATACAAAAGTTTATGAACATATAATATTCAATATAAAATTTTTTTAATCAATAAAAAATTATCAATGATTAATATTTGGATTTCAAGAACATATAGATAATCTATCAAAATTATCAGTACAGTGATACTTTGTCAGACACTGTACTAAAATATTATTAGTATACTTTTGTTATCATATAATAAAACTAAATTAATATAATACAAAATAATATCAATATAATATAAAGAAAAATTAAATATATAAGAAAAACTAATTTATAAAAATAAAATATATACTAAATCTTAATAAAAATAATCTATATATAATATAAATCTAATTTATAAATTAATTATAATATCTTTAATTAGATTTATAATAATTATTATCCTTTATTAGATATTATTACTATATAAGAGAAATATTATTATTATAGATAGATATTGAATTTCTTAATGCTATATTTATTTAATTAATTTTTTGTTCTAGTATATTAATAAATAGTTAAATAATATATAACATATTATAATAATAATAATAAATAATGTGTATTTATATTGTAATAATTTTACTAATTTTAACAAACTTTACTTTATAACTTTAAAAATTATAATACAAAATAATAAGTTTTCTAAATAATTTTTAAATTAATAATATATAATTTATTATAAGTGATCTATTTTTCAAGATTAAAATTAATACAAATATAGCTTGAAATATTTTACAAGTTATTATTATCAAAATTCTAATTCTAAGACTAAAAACTTATTGACTTTAAACTAAAATATATAATATGTTTATATAATTTAATTATTATATAATATTACTGATTCTATTATTAATGATATTAATTTTATGAACTAAAAAGATGGAAAAGACTAAGTTTTTATAATGGGAGAGAGTAAAAACTATAACTAAAAATAGATAACATGTGTTTATGTTGTGACAAGCTAGAATAACTTCACTAACTTTAATAAGTTTATAACTTCAAGACAATAATTCTTTTAAATGACTTTTATTATGAAAATTAATCTATGAAATTTTATTAATGATTTTGGTGTACTGATCAAAAAATTGATGAATACAGTGCACATGTCCTGACAATAATTAACAATCAACAACTACTAATACAACTATTACCGCACATTTAAAACCTCAATCCAATTCAACTTATCCACAACTCAAATTTTACTGTCAAAATACTTTTCACGACCATAATCCCACATATTCTCCTCGACAAACCGCACCAAACCCTCCCACTGCGGACCTTTATTCGCCTTCAGGACTTCCAAATCATTTTTCACCAACGCAATGACCTCTTCGTCGCGTGCTAGACCTTCCTCGACGATTTGTACAATTACGGCTGATGCGACTTCTGCTGATACGCGTCGAATACGCGTTAGTTTTGGGTATAGCATGTCGAGGGAGATTTCTTCGTCGGTGAGAGAGTAAGCGAGTGCTGATGCTGACTTGTAGATTTGTTTGTCAGTGATTATTCGTGGCTTTGCGAGAAGTGCCCCTAAGCCGAGACCGGGGCTTTTTTAATTGGAGGTATTGTTTTTTTCGATTAGCGAGAGGATCACGAGATTAAAATACGATCGTACTTACAAAATGTACATATTGTTTCCTTGTCCAGGATATCGTACTCTTCCAGTTTCAGGCTCCGTATACGTCGGAAACATAGTTCCTGATGCAAAAATCACTTGATTATTTGTAGCTTTCATCGCCTACAAAAAAATAACAGAAATTAACTTAGATAGTTTAATATTTCTCGAAACAAAAAAAACCTACCTGTTCAAAAGTACACTCGGCATTATTTTTCGGATTCGATAACGGGAAAATGATAGGATTCTTATTTAATCTTGCAAGTTTTTTCAAAATCTCTTCAGTAAATATACCGCCTTGCGACGAAAACCCAATCAGTGCCGTTGGCCTCACGTAGTCAATGACTTCTGTTAAGGACTTGAATTGTTGCCCTTCGTTGTCTTTGCGTGCAAAGTATACTTTGTGGTCAGCTAGTTTGTCCCCACGATCAAAGGTCACAAGACCCTGAGATTTCGATAAGAATAATAACATTAACATCATTATTATGTAAACAATTGTCAGCATCATAACTATTATATAATTTCTTACCTTTGTATCAACCAACCACAATAACTTCTTCGCATCTGCCTCCGTCATTCCATGCTCAATCTGGAAAAACTCTAGTAACTGTTTAGCAACACCAACAGCCGCCGAACCAGCTCCGAAAAATAGTATACGGTGCTCTTTTGGCGGAATGTCTTTTGCGGTCAGGCGGACTGCGTTGATGAATCCGGATAGAATTACAGCGCCGGTGCCTTGAATGTCGTCGTTGAAGCAGAATGTGTTGTCACGATATTTTTTTAGTAATTCGAAAGCCTTAAATAAATTTAATTTTTCAGATTGGACGAGTTTAAAATGACATGGGAAAAAAGAGCAAGAGTGCTTTTAGATTTACATGCTCCGATGAAAAGTCCTCGAATTGTATTAAGAGTTCAGGATATACTTCGCGGAGAGTTTTGACCACGGCATCGAGAAAAGAGAAAAACTGAATAAAAATACAACAAAAATTAATTGTAACTATAAGCTTATTATTTATTATACTAGCACATATATGATATTAAACTTTCTAAAATATTACCTCTTTATCTGATCCTCTCTTTCTACGAAGCCCAAGATAAAATTGATCTTTCAAATTATGTTCATTATTTGTGCCAAGATCGAGAGTAATCGGGAGCGTACGTCGCGGATCTATACCAGCACCAGCAACATATAATTGCAATTTTCCCACAGGGATTCCCATCCCGTTAACACCTAAATCACCCAACCCCAAAATTCTTGATCCGTCGGTAATGACAGCGATTTGCGGTGTCAATGATTCATCGAACGGGTAAGGATTATAGTTTTTGATGATGTTTTTGAGGTTTGGGAGATCGTTAAGTGAAAGGAAAAGACCGTCGTGCACACCGGGGGGTGCCAAAAATGGGTATATATGCGAGTATTCTTGGCAGGCGGTGCCAACGGTTGGAGTGTAGATTAATGGTGTTATTTCCTAATTCATTTTATTTTATATTTTATGAATAACATTCTCATTGTAAATGAGTGATTTAACGACAAAAAATTTACCTCCAGATCTTCAATCAATAACCGATAAAATAGCCTGACATTAGTGTTCCTAAGCCAAGCAAGAAATATATATTTTTCTAACTCGGTTGATTTCGCACGTAATTGTATGAGTGCACGTTTTTTCTGTAGATCAAAAGTTTCCACAGCTGGTGGCAAAAGACCAGTTATTTGTAGTTGATCACGAAGTACAAGTGCCGTTGATGTTGCTTTATTTGAAAGGTAAAATCCAAAGTTAGTATTATACGTTTATATCGTTAGTAGGAGATTGAATATTAAATCGAGTTTAAACTTAAAAGTCAATCGCACAATTTTCCCGGGAAATTTTAAAATTCAAGAAATTTTACTATATAATTTATTAGAATTCACCTTGGTTAAGGTAGTGCGATTTGGCAATGTTCTTGGCGATATTAATTTTTTCATTGACAGTTTTTGACATTTTGAGAATATTATCTGAAATTTTCTCGTCAATTTTATTTCGTAGATTCAATTTTGATGATGGATTTATATGAAAATTAGAGGTGTTTGTAGCAAAAGTGATAACGAAGTCTTTGAAGAATCGAAACACCTTAAATTTTTATAATGAAAAATATTTGCCAGTGTAACAAAAACGAATTGATCTTCCTCTTTTGGACGATTCCGATTACTCAAAATAACCTTAGAAAGGAAATTTAATTTATATGGCAATAGAAACCAAAGCAAACTGATGTTGCACCAATTTTTGAAGAACATGTACCCTAGCCATGGCGAAATAAAATGTCCGGACACGTGATTTATGATCCACGTGAATTATCCGGAGTATGTTGCCGATGTACATGTAACCGAATATACAGACAATGACGGCAGGTCATTTCCGAAAGATCGAAGTCCAGTCTTAAAAAAAATTATATCATTGATGAAGACCGAAGTTAGTCTTAAAATTAGGGTTGTTAACCGATTCCAAATGGTTCAAACAGTCTCATGAAAATTATTAGTTTTAGAGATAATTTTTTTCTTACAAGCTACTAATTAAATTTGCTTATAATAATGAATTACTTATTGAAAATAAGTAATAAAACTTCTTGAGAAATCAGAATCTTTTAAAATGTAGAATTTGGAATGGGTTTGGGATCATTCTGGAACCAAAACAATCCAGAAAGCTTGCTGATTTTGAAGATAATATGGTGCATACCATCTAAAGTCATCAAAAAATTGTATTTTATAAAATGAATAAACTTCTTTACTACAAAATTTAATCCATAAATATGGTAGAATAAGTCTTTTCTATTATATTTATGAATTAAATTTTGTATTTACTTCTTAGTAAAGAAGTTTATTCATTTTATAAAATACAAATTTTTAATGATTTTAGATAGTATATACTATATTATTTTACAAATTATTAATAAAACATATTTATAGAAATATTTTAAAAAGAGCTACTTATTATACTTAAGCAATTTGACTTTTCTAGAATTAGTAATTTTTAAAATTGTTATAACTGATTTAGAACTGATTAATAATTCTATTTAAAATAATTATAACAAAATTTATATATTTGATTTTAAATACTCAGAAACTTTTATTTATATTCAAAAAAATTTGAATAAAATATAAAGTAAAATAAAATTAAAAAATTTAAATAAAATAATAAATTCTAAAATAAAGTTCTCTTATCTAAAATATTAATCTTGTAGCATTTTTTAATATATAAAACTCAATATCTTTGTAAATTCAAATATATAATTTATTAATTAATTTTTATCATAATATTATAATTAATATATTTGAAAACAATAATTTTACAAAAAAACTCAAAACAAAATATATATTGATTATAAAATTATAAAAAATAAAATTTAATTCTAATATTTCAAATTTGATAATTTATTATATAAATATCTTACTTGTAATACTTGTTTTATAAAAAAGAAAATAAATATAAATTTATAAATAATACTATATTAAAAGATAAAAATTTAAAAATAATCTATTCTTTATTTAAATTATTTAAAATTTAGAGCAAATTATAAATAAATAGTTTAAAAAATAAAAGCTCAATTTTTTATTAATAATTATTTAATTTAAATAATATATTTAATTAAATATATTTTATTTACTAATTTTTATCTATTCGAAATACAAGACAAATTCATAGAAGAAATAATAAATTAAATATTAATAATTTATCTTTTTTTAAAATATTACAAGTATTTTTCATAATTTTTTAAATTCTAAAAAGTTATTTTGTACTAAATCAAATTATTAATATTTAAGATAATGTTCTCATTAATTCAAAAATTATTAAAATTAGTGAATTAACAAAGTAACATAACAGTGAGAGAACAAAGACTGAATGAATTACAATTAATAGAGTTCACTAAAGGTTCTAAAGATCTTCTGTAGTAACTTGTATGCAAACTAACTAAATATTATCAATAAAGAATAGAAATGAATAGAAAAAAATAAAGTGAAAAGATAAAAAGAATTAAAAGAATTAACAAATAGTTTCAAAGTAAATAATAAGACTTATTGAAGATGCCTAGTGAAATAAATAACAATTGGACTTATTAAAGGTACCAATTACAAAATATAAATAAAAATAACTAAAAATAATCAAACAGGACTTATTAAAATTGCCTAAACTAAAGTAATAATGTCAATGACTTATTTAAAGTGAAGGAGCATCCATTACTTATAATTCTAAGATTTGAAGATAATCCACGAAAATAATAGTGTATTTTACAAGTAAAATATTACTAGTAAGAACTTTGTTATTTATTAAATACAAGGATTAGAGCATGAGAGTTTCTAGCGACAAGAGACTCTTCTTTTATACATTTTCAATCTTTTACACAATTTTATATAACTAATAACTATTCTAAACTATATTACAATTTACATACAATACTAACAATACAAAAGAAATATAAACATCAAAAATAAATAAGAAATTACACAAATTCATTAACAAGAAAATACAAAAGAAAATTAGTTGTAATTCTAGTGATTTAA
>CAJVPL010001950.1:0-10978 GCA_910591945.1 Ambispora gerdemannii
ATAAAAGATAATTATACTAACTAAAAATAGAATTCCAATTTACTAAATATGAAAAGTAGAGAAATAAAGGAGAAAAAATATAAATCTCAAAGAATTTTAATTGGTTAAATTATATCTACTCAGAATAAATAAGTATAAAAGTATAAAAATATAAATATATAAAAGTATAAAAAATATAAAAAATATAAGAGTATAAAATAGAAAAAGTATAAAAAGTATAAAAAATATAAATATATAAAAGTATAAAAAGTATAAAAAGTATAAGAATACAAAATAGAAAAAGTATAAAAAGTATAGGAGTACAAGATAGAAAAATAAAAGTATATGAATATAATATATGATGAAATTGTGAAATGTTCTAAGTTCTTTATATAATCTTTATAATTTCGTAAAATATTACAAATTATGAAATTAACAAATTTTATAATATAATTGTAATAATACCTCTCTTTTCTCTTAATATTTTCTTTATTTGTTTATATTCTCTCCCAATCCAGGTTCAAGTTTGTAAGTTAATTTAACAATTAGTAAATAAACTTGTAACAATATCCAAAATTCTAATTTGATGTTTACAAATTAGTTATATTGCTCAAATATCCAATAGCTTCTTGTATTATTATATGAACTTTTACTTAAAAATCTTTAACAAAATTTTTATAATCTTCACATGCTGTCTTCTTACTTATTACTTTAAATTATAGCTACAAATTATTAATAAATATTAAGAATTTCTCATGTTTAACCATATAAAATAGGTATGCATGCATAATAATCACTTTTAATAAATTTTAATGATTTCTTTCTTGAAAAAATTTATAAATAACAAGATTTAATGCAAATAATTATAATATTTGTTGTGATTTGTTGACTTTTATATATTTTATTTTTTATATGTCAAATTAAGATACTAGTTTCTATTGTATTATCATGCTTTAAAATATTCTTATAGTATATGTATTGAACATAATTCTCTAGTAAATTATATAATATAAATATTAATAATTATAATATTAAAATAAATTTAATTAAAATAATTTATAATAAAAAAATATTAAATAATAAAATTTAGTATATTTATCATTATGAGAATTATGCTTAATAAAGTAATCTTTTTTAAAAATTCATAATTTGACTTGCTTTTTTATATTTTTTATTCATAATAGTTATTTCAGAACTTTCATTAATTATTTCAGAGCTTTCATTAACAATAGTTACTTTGGAACTTTATTAATTTTGGAGCTTTCATTAATAGATATTGTTTTAGGATTTTCATTAACAGTGATTATTTCAAAGCTTTCACTTTCACTAATAGCAAAATTGATACTTTGTATTTTTAGTTATAATAGATGAGAGTTAGTGATGGTCTAATCAGAATCATAATTTCTTTAATATGTTAATTATCAGCATATTATAGTTCATTTTTTAGAAGCTTTATGTATGTTCTCTTGATCTATGTTCTTGCACAGATACACTCACCTGATGTATTATTATCTAATAATGAAGAAGTTACAAGTGAAACTAATGAAGTAATAATGAAGCACTCAAGAACAAAGACTAAGTCGTGTTGTTGTCTTATATAATATTTTGCATTATATGTTATATGCACTTATTCATATAAGGTAAACATTCAAAGATATTATTGGGTCCATTGGATCTAGTTGGGCATGTTTACAAAGCTCGAACCCAACCCGATATTTAGCAAATCCAATCCAAACCCGGCCCACATAATAATGGGCTCAAAAATATGAGCTCGAACTGGGCCCAAGCCTGGTCCGGCCCGAAAAACGGGTTTAGCCCGGCCCATTCCGTACCCTAACATGTACATGTACATTGTTAGATACATGTACTACAACACATACAGTCACTCTCGATATAACGACCATGCAGATCCTATTGTAAACAATATAAATTCAATAGAATCTGCATGGTCGTTATATCGAGAGTCGACTGTAATTTAAATTTTTATTGATTTCGTTTACTCTACATCAGATATACATTCCCTGAATGAAATTTCGTTAAAAGTAAGAATCGCTTGAAGGACGCGAAGTTCCACATATTACTAGTTTCTAAGGCTCCTAACGAACCGGCTCTCGAGCCTCTCGAGCTAAATTTTATATGTATAATAATATGGGTTTAAACCCTATTAATTAAACTATATGTATGCGAGTCGTATGCGAGCCAACGAGCCGAGCTTTTCGGAGCCCTACTAGTTTCAAAAAATTTTCTGGAACTTCTGTATAATTTTTTCTTTATTATACAGCACTTCACCAGAATTTTTTAGTAGTTAGTTGAACTTTGGCATTATAGAGATCATTATTACTTGACGGACGCGAAGTTTAATTGTTAATGAAGATTTGTTTTGCTGGGTTGATCAAAAATTTGCGGAAAAATCACATGGAGAGTTCTATAAACCGGTTATTAATCGAACTGTTCCGAACTGGTTATTTGGAACGGTTCTGTTGTTAGAACCCGGAAAATGTGTATCAGGTTTGGTGCTCCGGAACCAATCAAATCGCCCTGGACAATCATGATAATCCTACAGAACTTGTGTCAAGCCATCATCTGAGGAAATTTGGTTTGTACAGCTGTCCCATTCAGGGAATCAAATTTCATGAATTAGTTTAAGTAGAGCTTACAATTCGAATTAACCATTCGTGATTCGACTGAATTATTCAAGATAACAAATCACTCGAATAAAACTGATGATTTGCTAACATCTTAATTTTATTTTTCATAGCAATTCACAACAATCATAACGTCTTCGTGAGGCAAGCATGCAAACAATTATACTAGATTTCCGAGATGTTCGCACACGATGGAATTCAACTTATTTAGCCTGGAGTCGTTTATTATATCTCAAACGTGCAATTCAATTCTTTATATTTACAAACCTCACGGGATAATAAATGATGGTGAATATTTAATTGCTATACATTAAATAATGATGAATGGAAGTATTCATTACTTATATAAAATAAATTGTTTTCTATCTTAATTTTTATTGCTATTTATTAGTTTACTCGAAAACATTGCTGAACTCTTGGCTCCGTTTTATGATGCCACCAAATTCTTCTACAGTTTATCCTACATTCAGTATATCTACTATTAAAAAATTAGATGAATTTGAAGAAAACATGGATATATTTACTGAACTAAATTCTCAAGCAAAAATATTAGCCAGTTATCAACAACGACCAAAGTCAATACAGATACTCGTTTTTAAAAAACGAATATAAATTCAACATCCAATAGAAACAAGTGAGATTGGTTTAATGACTACTATTTTGGATCCTTGTTTTAAAAAGCTCAAGTTTGTTTCAACAAAATTCCGAGAAAATGCTATTGCTATATTAAAAAAGGTTGCATTTGAAAAATTAATGCAAAAAAACTGGATTAGCCGAATCATCAACTACAACCAATAATTAACTGAGACGTTTGTAGGTCAAGTTGTTTGAAAAAAGGTATTTCACAAGATGAAGTTAAAGATTATTAGTTGAAAAAGAAAGTGCCATTCCATTGGCTTGGTGGAAAGAGCGAAAAATATTGTTTTCCAATCTTAAAGCTTGTCTGTGCTAGCAACATCAGTACCAAAGACTATTTCAGATGCGGTGTTGCATCTGGCAGATTTCAACAAAGTCTTTTTGGCAAACTTCTGTTTCTTAAATGAATTATGCAATTTTTAGAATCTATTTTTAGACCAGAAGAAACAATTCGATTTTAGATTTATACAATTATAATAAATTTAATTGAGAATTCGATGATTCATTCAAATTGATTTTCATATGTATTATTCGCATTATTCATCATTATTCGAATTCATTCGCAGAAGGGGTCGAATTGATTTGATTCGGATTCGTGGTAAGCTCTACTAAAAATCAACTGATTAGGTCAAAGCTGATTTTTTCAAATTCAACTGATTAAGTAGGTTAAAAATCAGCTGATTTTTCATTTATCATCCAGCCAAGGTCACTAGGGAAGGGGCAGTTCTTGATTGCATTTCAAAACTTCGTTTCTAGACTTCCCATTCCTAAATAATTATCTATCATGTCAGAGCGTAATTACCCACTAAAAGATTCAGGCGAAGAATTAAATGATAAAGAGGAAGTGATTTATGATGGGACTGAAACCTTTTTTGAAACTAATAATACCAATATGTGGAAAATGATAAATTTTCTGAATTTTATAAATGATGATGAAAAATTCCCACAAGTTTCCCTAAGTTTCAAAAAAGAAGTGTTTATTATGTTGCTAAGAAAGAAATTAGGAGATAAAGATATAACTGTTAATGAGTATCTGGATTTAGTTGAAGATACGAAGGTAGGATTATATACGTGCATTTTTTATAATTATATTTAAAATAAAAAAATACTATCGGTATGAATTTTTCTTCGCTGAGATCTCGAATTTGTGATGAATTGGCTATTACCTCACTTGCAGAGATAGAATGCTATATTTGTCAAGTTCTTGTAATAGTAGAATAGCTACTGCTTCATTCGTAACGATAAGGATTAACGTTGACAATATCAATATTATTATTGTTATAGCGTATAACAACAGATGCTTATCCTTCGTCCATCAAAGTTGGAAAAGAACCTAATAATTATATTGATACCAGCAGTATTTATGTTTCTTTTCTTTGAATGAAAATTTCTTTCAGAAGTCATCAATAATTTTATTTATATAGAGTATATTAATAAAAACACTCGGGATGAAATCAAAGTTTCTCTACAGAGAGAAATGATGAAGAAGATTACGGATCACGATGAATCAGGATATATATATATATATCAAGGTATTTATTAGTATTATTACGATGACCGTTATCATTATCGTTATATTTTAATTAATTTTTGCATTTATAACTACAGCTACCAATGAAGATGATTTATCAGATCCGTATTACAAAATTACTAAAGACGTAGAAAAACAAAACCAATGGAAAAAATGCAGTTATAAGGCCACTCTTATAGGAAAATCTCCGGTAAAATATTCCCATCGTGCCGAAAAACTGATCCATTTGGATCTAGCGGACCATAAAATGGATTTATTACCATGCGACTGTGAACAAACGCACTGGGACTGGTTTAAATCCGATAAAGACGATGTCCGTGAAGTCACAAAAAAATGGGTCAGTTATATTACAAAGAATTATGGCACGGTTAAGGTATTTTTACATATGTAATTCGATTTATTTAGAGGATGCTCGGAAATAATTTATATATATCACTTTGTAGCACTCCTCGGTTTCTACGTCTTTACCTCTGTAGAGAAACTTTGGATAGGAATTAATATATTTGCATATTAAAACATAAAAAATAATTCAATTGTTTTTTTAGACAAGTATAGAGATGGGACTTAAAGATAATAGTGTTCATTTTTATAGCACATGCAAAGATACATGATTGGTTTTTCGTGCTTTCACATAAAAAATCATATGAAACATGATTCACATTTGATGTACATGTACATGTAAATTCTAAATACTACATTTTCATTGGTTTCATGTGACTCGGACTTTAGTCGTGCTCGTGAAGGTTATGGATTACAAGATGTTCTGACAACCGAAGGTGATCATAAATAATAATTACCGTAAAAGTCGGACATAGGTACCCAGGGTATTTCTATAGAGGAGGTATACTGTATTAATAGGTGTACTTATGTCGGGCTGAACGACCTCTAAGTTGCTTCCAAAGGCCCAATCTTTTTGAGCAGGACAACGGCTCTGGGTTAAACCTAACGGCTCATTGATTGGGTTTTTGGAAGCTTTTTTTCTTCGAATTTGTCTTGTAAAAATTATGCTGTACCACGCTCTCCTGCATCTAATACCCGGGTATAAATCACAATCTGGCCTTTAAAATGGTGAGGGATACATCCCATGGGGGTACATATGTCCGACTTTTACGGTATATACTGTATTATTAGATAGTAACAACTTTTATATTTTATAATTAGGCATTGTTGAACTAGACCCGAAATTTATTATTTGATAACCCGCTTAAACATAGAATATGAAGTTTTACAGTGACGGTTCATAACGATATGTAGTATCATCACCTAGCTTATTAGAATTTGCGATCTCGACCTGCATTATGACAGTGTAAACTTGAATATAAATGTATTCTACGAATGAACTTAAAGTTTCTTTACGAATAGAAACAATCAAAGAAATTTCAGGTTATGATGAAACTAGATGTATTTATTATTAAAAGGTTATTTTTATTTTGCATTGCATTTTTTCTTGTTCCCAAGGAACTTTAGTCCGAAATTAAACTGTCTTGTCGGATTCGGTCAGACAACTTCCAGTCCTTTCATCCAAAATGTGTTGAATGTCTAGTAAAAGATATATTCTGTCAAATCCAAAGCCGCTTCCTCACTGACAGAAAAAGAATAAGTAAAATGTCAAATTAAAGAGTAATTAGCAACTGGTTCAATAGTTTTTTTTTTTAATAAACTCTCGGTATAACGAACTATATCAAGTGTTATTTGTTCTATTTTTTTTTAAACAGAACACGATATTCCAGGCTATCAAATAGATTTCGGGTCAAATCCAACCAATCAGAAATTGTTCATGTGATATAGCCAGCCAGCATTTAAGACGTTACGCAGTTTTCAGGGAAATTTCAAGTTCCTTCGTCGGCGATACTTATACCTTTGCTCGGGTTCTCATTATTAGCAGCTACCATTTAAAGGGAAATTTGTATTTTTAATTGGGTTTTTAATAGAAGGAAAAAAGAGATATTATTAAAAAAGAGAACACAAGAGAATATACCTTCGACAGTGGTGATTATTTCTTCTCTTGATCCCCTTGTGTCGGATAGGAGAATTCGTTCAAGTTAATTTAATTTTTAATTAATGATTTGGGTATGGATTTCAAAAAAAGAAAGATAGTAACAAATAATATGAAAAAAGAAAGAACAGGTCAGGCAGAGTTAACATTACGGATTTTTATCATAATTGTTTTTCGAAGCCATCATCTTTAATTTTTTATATGAAATTTTCATTGCATTGCTATAAACCCATCTAATTTATGAGAAGTAAATAAGAGGACTTTATTATTTAGCCATTTTTATTATAAAAGTTGTATGAGATTAAATTTTAAATACTGAATTCTCATGGGTAAAAAGATTTTCGCTCTTTTATCTAATAAAGCAGTTGTTTAGTACTTCAAAGTTGTTATCATTATAACGAAAATCTAAAATAAATAAATCAATACGTATACAGTAGTCTTTTCATGTTTTAAACTTCAAATTCTCGTTATCACTATCATTATAACGGAAATCCAAATTAATTTTACATGTACGTACGTACTCTTTTAAATATCTGCATTAAAATTTAAAAAACTGATTTTGTATTAATCTGTTATAATGAGAGTTGATGGTAAACATTTCAAAGAACAAAATATTTTTTCTTATTCTCCTTGATCCAAAGAATCAATAAGTTCATAAATATTAAGAATTTTCCCTATATTACAATTTATAGTTTCCAAGACTTTTTGTTTTTGAATTTGCGAGATTCAATAATCTTTATTTAATAACAGTTTTTTCTTTTTATATAACATTTTGAAATGAATAATCGTATTAAGATTTTGATCAAGTAGCAAATAATTGTAAAATGGCAAATAATCAATTTTGTTTTGCAATATCCTTGTTTTCGTTATACGTACATGTCCATGCATACATACAATATCATATTTACATTATTAAATTTAGGCATTGTTATCTTAAAAACTTTATTAATCTTACGTATAGCGATAGCAATAACAACAATAAATTCCAATTTTTTAGATACATGTAAGTATATACCGTCTTTTGGTATTTTACTATCTTCAAAACTTCTAACTTATTGTTAAATATTTAATTAAAGCATTAAAAAAGTTTCAGATTTTAAAAACTTTCATTTTAATATGACGTTCGCATATTTGATGACTATGTTTTTTGGCGAGTCTCTATAGTTACAAACAAACTTGGCATGTATAATTTCTATTTAGCCAAAGAATTTGGCAATATGAGAATATCATTTATCGATAACTTGCAAGTTACAGAATCAAGTTTACTTTATTAGAACTAGAGTTAGGATGTTTTGAAGATAGGTAGTTTTTCATAGTACGTACATGTAATTATTTTAATTTACCGTGGCTCAGAATCATTTCATGGTTATATATATTCAATATATCATCAAAATATCAATTTATTATCACTGACAATGTTAAAAAACAAATATATATATTATTTTTCACTGATTTTTTCGCTTTATAACAATAATGCTTATTTTTCTTTAATATTAATTTTTGCTCTGATATATCTTTCTGAAATTTATTTTTACTTTCGATTTATTTTTCTGGCTTGGCAGTGAAAAACAGCTACCGCTACATTTACAATAAAAATGGAAACACAACGGATGAAACATAAAACAAAATATTATTTTGGTAAGTGAATCGATTAAGATTTAAATTGGCGTCTGTCTTGCAGTATAAAACACAAAAAAAAACAAGACCCTTTGGAAGTTTGGACCAAAGGTTTACCTTGTTTTGTTTATTGTTTTATTTTAAATTCCAGGGGAAAAATTAACATTGTAAGTTCGGATAATCTTTTTGTATTTTCTTTCTATATTTCCTAAACAATATCCGAAAAAGAGAAGTGACCGGTTTTTTACAGCTTTTCCAGAAAAAACAGAAATAATATATTTAACTCCTTCGCAACATATATCCTTTTATATGGAAACAATGTCAACCTAATTACAACAAACCTTTATAACTGTATTTGGCTTTTATAATTTTTATATTAATAAATTTTTTCGGGGAAATAACAATCATAAAACATTTCAAATTTTAAAAAATGGACAGGATACTTCAGGATGCGATATATCCAGTGATCCATTTCGTGTAGTCTTGCTTCATTTTTTGTCTTATTAAGACAGATTGTATGGAAGAAAGATCACTTAAAACATATCACCGGATCACATGAATTGCATACCACGAATTTGCCAGAATTCAAAAAAAATTGATCGGGTACTTCGGAACTAGGGCTGTTAAAAAGCTCATGTGAGTCAGTCTTTGAATCGGTTTTGCATTTGAATCTGAGTTTAGGCTTGGAGGGACCGTCTCCCAATAGTCACATGATAGACCAGATGCTAGATTGAAGTAATCATATATATACATATGCCAATTGTTTTTTCAAGAACGAATTGATTTGAACGCGAACAAAAGTCATTCATACAAAACGATCATTACCGAAACGGTCTGAAACAAAAGGCATTCGATAAATTAGGTAAGATTATTTATTTTATCATATCATTGTCAAGGTGATTCAACAAAAACCTCTGGAAAAAAATGATTAGTATCAATAAAGCAGTTGTGTTTAAGAATTTTGAATTATAATATATTCTATCTTCTTTCCTTATTTAAATTTTCATGCTGCATTATATTTGCTCATTTTAATAAAATTTGTATAACATCAGAAAATTTTTATATCTGATTATAATCGATTATTATCCAATAATCAATTATCATCGATTGTTAATAATCAATTATAATTGATTGCAATCAAATATAATTGAAGATTATTAAAATTGAATATAATCAATTTTTTGTTTAGAATCAGTGAACATTTATAATTAATGATCATTGATTTTAATTAATTAATTGTAATTAATTGTAAAAAATTACAATTAATTGTAATTGCTACAAATTGATAGATAATGAGTAATCAATTATTCATTGTCTATTAATCTGCAGTGATTACAATTGATTGTAAATAATTACTCTGTCAATTAATTCATCTTTTACAAGCACATGTACAATATTAGGAAGCTTTCAAAATTTAATTCTTAGTATTAATTCAATAGATATTTCAAGCAATATTTTATATTATAAATATTTTATTAATATAATTGAACAAATAAATAAAAAAATTATTGCATAAAAAAATATATTTAGAAGATCTGCTATTCTAATTTGATAATTACTAAATTTATTTTGACTTTTTTTTATATTTCTGATAATAATGTCTTGATTTTCTATTATTCTTTTTTGTTTCTTAAATATTGCTTTTATTTTTTTTATTTCTTCTATTATTTTTTTCACTTTTTCTTTTATTTCTTTCATTAATAATTCATCTAACTTTTTGAACTGATAACTGAAAATATCATAATACATATCTATTATGTTCGTAAGCAATAAATTATAATTTGATAAATCTGTTTTATTTATAACATGCAATAACTAACTATTGGAAATTGAAATTATAAAGATTTCCAATACATTGCTCTTTCTGTGTCTTGACAGTATCCTTTCAAAGACATCAATATCACTGGCATCAACTTTTGCCATTGAATAATTTTTGCACTAGACTAAAGTATATAATCTTTATAATTTTCAAATATATTCTTTAAAATATATTAATATAATAAAATTTTGTGATATTTTATATTAAATATGATGAATTAAAATTTTTAATATTATATAATATTTTATATCAAATATGATGAATTAAAATTTTTAATATTAAGTTGAAATAAAAAATTATTTAAAAATATTTTCAATAAAAAATTTTATGAAAATATATTTTATAATATAAAAAATATATTTGTAATTTAAAAAAATTTTCTGTTTATTTTTATTAAATAATTATCATTCAAAAAATATTATTTTAATAAATTTAAATATTATTTTTATATATTTTATTAAAAAATTCATCAAAATAAATTTTTTTTAAATATTAATTATTAAATATAAATATGTTTTTTATATTATAAAATATCTTTTCATAAAATTGCTTATTGAAAATAGTTCTAAATAATTTTTTATTCTAATTTAAATATTAAAAATTTTAATTTATTATATTTAACACAAAATTTTACTATATTAATATACTTTATAATATTAAAAATTCTTGTTTATAATATTTGAATAATTTTTTATTAAAATATAAATAAAAAATATATTTACTATTATTTTTATTAGAGATTATAAATTATTTGA
>CAJVPL010001951.1:0-10964 GCA_910591945.1 Ambispora gerdemannii
TTCTATCGTTTACAAACGATTGCTATCGTTTGTAAACGATAATAAAAAAAACTGATTATTATCGATTGATCAACAATTGATAATAATCGGTGGGGGTGTTGGCAATCGATTTCCAACCGTATCAGAAATTTGCTGATGTATTATATATTATCATTGTTTTACTTAAATTTTAAATATAATATATATTTTTATGTGTTCAATATATATTTCAAGTCAAATGAAAGAGATAAGATAAATAACTAAAGGTGATAACATGTATTCATTAAATTATTAGTCAGCTAAAAAGTGACTTAAGAAATCTTCTTATAATTTAATATATATTTAATAAGATAATTATGACAATGTTTATAGATAAGTAAAATATTAAAAATTCAATTTATTAAATTATTTTAATGATATAACATCACAAATATGTGAGAGGTCAAACTATAAATATAACATTATAAACGTGTAAAAGATCATTAATATAATATTACAAACATGTAAGAGATTATAAATATAATATCACAAATATATGAGAGATTATAACAAAACTAAAAACTTAAATAATAAAATAATAAAAGAAATATTTAAATATTCTAAATGTGTTAGTTTTAAAAGGGCATTATTATCAAAGGAGTTTATTTTTGAATTAATAATATCTAAAACTTGACTGACTAACTAATTGATTGATTAATTGACTGACTTATTAATTGACTTTTCTAAGCTAAAATACATATTTCTTTTATATAAAATTGTTAAATCAAAACTATCAATATTTATAAGAAAATTGCTTATTTGCTTGTTTGCTCACTTGCTTACTTGTTTACTCACTTATTTGCTCACTTGTTTTGTGACCTAGTATAAATATAGATAATTTAATATAACCTAAATAAATAATCTATATATTATTTATAAATAATAATATAAATATAATATAAATAATAATGTTAATGATAAATTCTTTGGACTCTGTGTAAGCTTCAACAAATCACTGGTGACTAGTCGTACTGAACTCTTTCAATATAGATTTTTGATAGTTTATAGTAATTTATTTCTTATCCTTTATATTGTATATACTAGATTAGATATTACTATAAACAAGACTACACTTCAGCAATAAAAAAAATAATATAAATAATAATGTAATACAAGATGTAAATATAAAGATCTTAACTAATTAAAATATAAACATGTGTTCTCAAAATTATCCAATAAGATTAAATGATAATTTTAATTAATAATTAATGTGAAATCCATTATATAACAATATGTTTTAATTATAAAAAATTATTGATTTTATATATAATAAAAATAACTTGATTAAATTAAATCTAAAAAATTTGAAAAAAATATATAGTCAAATTTCTTTATAATTATGCACATTTATAGTCACATCTCTTTATAATCATCCTATTTTGCTTTTTTATTTATATATAAATATAGTAAAAAAAATTTCTTTATAGTTATATTCTTTTTATAGTTACCAAATTTTGCTTTCACAAAGGTGATGACTATAGAGAGATTTGATTATATGATAAAATATATAATATTATCTTTATTTTAATATAAAAATAACAAATATCTATTAATAAAATTAAAAACTTTTATATAATAAGAAAATCTATATTTTATTAATAAATTTTGATACTATTATATTATTTTTAATTGCTATTATAAATAGAAAATAATTATAGATAAATAAATAAATATAAATAAAAAAATTTAATTATATATCTTAGCAATTTTTTTAAAAAAATATTATTTATTTTTGATTTATATTGATTTAAAAATAATTATTTTTATATATAATTAATAAATTAAATTAAATTTAAATCTTTATACTATATATAATACAATTTGAAAAATATATAAAATATTTAAAAAGTTATAAAATTAAATATTTTTATATACAAAAATCTGTTAAATACTCTAATATTATTTAAACTTGGTTTAATTTGATATTAATTAATAATAAAATCAAGAAAATTTTTTAGAACATGTTATTTTTTGAAATTTTTATTATGTTGCATGTAATACAATATAGAATATTTTAATTACAAAATCATAAAATTACTAAAACAAAAATAAATTGTCAAAAAATTTCAAGAAATTTTATTTTTTAAAAAAATATATTTAATAATATAAAACTTTTAGTATATATATATATATATTTGAAAAATATTTAAAAGTATGATTAATATATATATTAAATTAGTAGATAATTGCTGTCAAAATGTGTCACAATATAGTACCAATAGTATGGGTAAATCCAATCCATTAATAAAACATGTCAAATAAAAAATGTGACTTGTATAAACCAATCAAATTATATTATATTATCTTTGATCAATTAAATTGCATCGTTATTTTTAACCAATCAAATTATCTTATTATTATTTTTGATTTTATTGGTTATATTAATTATCACTTGTTAATTATGTATTATGTGACTAAAATTATATGGCTTTTTCAAAAAGCATTGCAAATGTTAAAAATCAACTTTTTGGTTAAATTAAAATTTGGAACAAGTCACATTATTTCAATTAAAAATTGTTAACATAACAATTAGTAAGATTTGATAAATCAATGAAAGTGAAATTTTTGAGTTTAAATAAATAGAAAAATTTGGATGTGCCAAATTCGGGAAGCGCTAACGCGCGTTTTGAGTTCGGAAAAACAAATCCGAATCACGAACGTAAAAATGAAAAATATGGAAAATGTATGCCTTGGAGCATTAATTAAAAACGTCGGGAAGGCAATTCTACATATACTCTAGTCCTCCACTTTAACCCTAACGCTAAAATCAACCTTTAACTGTGATAAACACGTATCACGCATTCACAACGCTTTAACGCATCCCAAAATACGGGAGTTGACTGTATAAGTTCCGTCGGATGACGATCAACGTAATACAGATCGGATTTTCCGGCAACAAATAACCTGGCAAAGATTTCAAAAATGCGTGGCGTAGCAAAGATATTTCCAACTTTGTTTGGAGGAAGAAACTCCTGGACATTCAGCGTATTCACAATGTCTACGTTGGGGCTATCGAGGTTGGCGAGATGAAAGATATATTAACGATCCATAACCTGAGTTTCCTTGTTGCAAAGTTATCGAAATCGAGCTCGTTCTCTTTCTTAATTAGCTCAACGGTCTCATTATTTTTTTACCGTGACTGAGGAATAAAAATTTGAAGGTTCACCGTGGACCAGACAGAAAAGTTTGGTGGACGACGACTACTATGTACAGAAAATGATCTAGTAGCAGTATGTCCTCTTTGGGACCTCTAGACACTGGACATATCGTTGTGATAAAATAATTTTTACTGTTTTATTTTTTTTGGATTTCCGGTAATTTATTGTATGATCGAACATTTTGGTAAATAATTTGATTTGCTATCGATATACCATACCTTAATAGTGTATAATCGAACTTGATGGTGTAAAATTCATAAAATATCGAGAGAATACCATCAAACACTAACATACGTACGAATTTATTTTCGTGTTCAATTGCACAATGGGTTAACACAGTTCCGATTTTTACGCCAAACCCAATAATATTGGAATGAGTAAATTTTAGTCGAGTAAAATTTTGTACCGCGCTTACGCTTACTTGCTTTGTGTGCTGTGAACGACATCAATCATATAAAAACGTTCGTTTAAGGAAACTATTGACCAGATTAAAAGCCAAATACAGTATCGTTAACTTATGCAAAAGAATTCTTTAAAAACAAGAAATTTATTTGCTACACCTTGCAATACCTCACAAGTTATGATCAGAGGTGAAATAGAAAAAGCAAAAAATTTTTGAGTTCTTTGACAAATAGAAGTCATTAACACATCGGTACTATACCGCATATTGTTTGTATCATTACTTATAAAGGCTTGACAAATATTTCTCATTTTCTTTACCCTTTTCCATACAGACCAAAAATTCGAGACGAAAATAACGAAATTCACAATTCTTTTATTTAAGGACCCACCCGTTAAAACAGCTATCAACTGAAAAATAACCGTTATGATGTTCAATAAACAAACTCTTCTCTTGCTTGTAATTATCAGTTTCCAAATGTCATCAGTTTCCGCGCACTTTAAATTTTTGAATCCACCACCCAGAAGTACCATGGACATAACCATTCCGCCATGCGCTGGAGCCAACGAAGTCAATACAACCTCTAAATTGGAGTTCCCTATTAGTAAGCATTTCATAATACCGCATTTTACCGTGCAAATACTCCGGGTACCATTCTAAGGAGGTATAGTATGACGTGGGATATCTTGCACGGTAAAATACGGTAATAATAATAATAATAATTTCAGGTGATTCACGCTGTAACTGTTTTTATAATAATTAAATAGAGGGTCAAGTCACCGTTAGTTTTGGCGACGGTAATGGCAAGCTTAATTACTATTTCGCTAAAACATCTAATGATACATTTATGCCAGTATCTGGTAAGTGACTATCAATCAATTAGCTTTTATTCAATCGATAACGTGGTGGTCATTAATTTATTCTCTTAAAATTAATAAAGAATCTCCCGTCATCGTCGCAATGAAGGAAGATGAAAACCAAAAATTCAATCCAACCACCATTCTCGACCTCAGTAAAGCTAACGCGTCTATTGGGCAAGATGGTGTCATTCAAGCAGTATACAAATCGGATGATGGCAATACCACTTGGTACGAATGCGCCGATGTCAAAGTGGTTAGTACATCCGCTAAATCGGTCATTTCAAATCTAAGATTTATGTGGGTTTCAATTCTCGTTATCGTTGGGGTGTTGTCTATCTAGGATTCAATAGCTGATTCAAGAATCATATTACGTTATAAATAAACCAAGAATTTTTTAATGGATTTTTTTTCATTTGAAGAATTGATAGTTTTTTTTAAAACATTACTAAAGTCAAAATAAATAATATCATTATAGTCCATGATGTGCTTTGAGTTTGATTACTATTGCTATTGTTATTCGTACCATTCGGTGTGCCGTTTTCACTATTGTTATTTAAACACGTGTTAGACGCATTTATTCCGACTGCGGGCAATACTGACTGCGGATTTAAAAATGTGTTGTTAGGGTCGTATTTTGCTTTAATAATTCGCAATTGTGGAAGATTACTTCCAAAGTAAGCTTCTTGTGGATTAGTGAGATCAGCGTCGACATAACCCTATCCGAAAAATTTAAGTGTTAAATTAATAGATAATAACAAAAGATCCATTTAACAAAAATATATATATATATATGTACCTGATAACTTAAACCATTAGAGAAAGTTCTCACTTGAATATCCCAAGATTTGATCCAATCCAATAGTCCTTTATCTTTTTTTGTGTCACCAGTTAAAAATACACTCACTTGTACCCCGATCTTTGTATTTGATCGATGCACAAAAGCAGTTAAATTCGAGGGTTGTTTGCTGAATATCCCACCATAAACATCAAATTCAGCGTATGCATCACCGGGACATGATTTGACCAGTTCTACAATAATTTTGGTTTGCTCCAAGGTGAAAGACTCATTAAAAAACATTGCTTTTGTTTTTTCGAGTTCGCGCCGTTGTTTAGGACCAGGCGGATAATCTGATATTATTCCAACTGTCGCGTCAAGTTGATTAGAACTACTCGTAAATGGTGATGTACCAATGTTTAGAACACTTTGTTTTGACACGTCATCTTCTCCAGCAAAATATACACGCACACCTAAATGATTGGTCTCCTTATACTTCTCGTTTGATGGTTTCCCGTCAAGATTCCGAAGTCCACTCGCGTCCAATATAGTCTTTAGCTGATCTGAAGCACCTAAAAAATGACCAGTTATTGTGAATCCGTCACCTTTGCTCATAACCAACACTGTGGTAAGATTTTCGGGCGAGTCAGGTGCCCAAGACGACCATAATTTAAGTCCTTGTTGAGCCGACTTGATTGGATATTTTATTTGAAAGATAGTGTTTTGTTGCCAAGCTGGAATAAGACTCAATGTCCACTGAGTAACAATTCCATAACTTCCTCCTCCTCCACCTCTTAAAGCCCAAAATAAATCTGAATTTTGGCTGGAGTTGGCGATAAGTAAACTACCATCTGCCGTGACTACTTGAACTGAGAGAGCTAGATCTCCGCTGTTTTAGATTAATTTATAATGAACTTTATTAACTTGATTAAACTCTAGACAATATAATGCCAATTTACAAAAAGCAGAAATAATCTTTACCTAACCCCATATTTTCTTGATTGTGGGCCAAACCCCCCTGCAGCTATAATACCCGTTAATCCAACAGTCGGGCATGTACCCGCAATAAATGTGAAATTTTTTCGACCTAATTGTAGATACAATGGACCAAGACGAATACCAGCACCAACTGTAGCCTTCTTTGCAACCTCGTCGATGGTCACATCAACCATATTGCTAATATCAATTACGATTGAATTATTACGTGATGAAAAGCTCTCATAACTAAAAACAATGATTTAGAAATCAATCATTAAGTGATACACTCGCATATTGAATTATTCTTATGACACATGTTTTTGAGAACTTACCTATGACCTCCATTTCTCGGCACCGGTTTACGTTGAAACGCGTTCGCACAAAGAACTAATGCTTGGATTTGTGTCGAATTTGTGGGAAAGGCGACAGCATCAGGAAAGTGTTGGACTCTTTATATTGTAGCAAAGAATATGTAGTTTGTCAATACAAAATCCCTAAAAATTCACAAGCACAACTTTTACCTTATCCTTTCCCCAAGTCTCGCTTCTTCATAGCTGGAATCCGAGGGGAAAATGATTTCTGCACCCGTTGAAGAGAGGCAATCCTCAACTTTTCTATACTCTTTCGGGTTAAATGCAGGTTTTACGGCGACAATGGCACCATCAGCACTACACACCTGCAGTCCAGACACTCGCACCAACAAATTGCAAGACGTGAAGAAAATAACAAAGCTGAAGACTAGTTTTTTATTTATCATGGCCTTTATCTCACTTTAAACAAATAAACATGTTTGTTTTTATGTGTACAGTAATGACAATATCAAACATCTATTGTAAGGTCATGTAGACGTTTGGCATACATAGAAAAAGCGCTATCTGCCGATCCAATGAATTTTCCACCTTTAGCAGCGATGGTCAAGTCAAGTATCGGCTTCAAAAATTTATATAAATTAACACCATCTACCAGGTTCGTCAAGTTTTTTAGCTCTCTCACACGAGTCTCAAAGTTTAACAAAGTAAAAGTGCATGGAAAATTAAGAAACAATGGTGCAAATTGTTCATGTATTTTTTCCTCATCAGTTGCCAGATATACAACAGTCTCCGATTTAACAGATGTTGACCGACATTTTCCGGCCAATGTGGCATGTTGCTTTTTTCGCGTTGATGTAGACTCGTATCTTGGTTTGAATTGTTTTGCTTCTTCTTTTACTAATTTAGTGATGTTTTTTCCAGTTTTTCCTGATAATGATTTGAAATATTCCTTCTCGCTGATCACATTTAATCCTATATAATTTCCAACCCCGCCCAACTGCGTCACTATTCGATCAGAAGCAATCACAATTTCAGGTGTATCGATTATAAATTTACGATAAAATTGTCTTGAAAACTCGGTATTGTTTTTTTGTTCGAGGACTAGACGCGTTTTCCCATTTAAACTATTAAAATGTAGTAATTTCACATCATTCTTTTCCAAAGTCGATTTTAAGAGTCGTGTTTCGTACTTATCAAGTCCAATTTCCGACTCGGATGTATCATAAATTCGATAATAATGTCGCGAAGTGTCATCAGGAAAGTAAATGTCCTTGTCATTTTCGATATTCAGTTGCGTTTTAAGATTTGTTAAAATAAAATCAGGACGATGAACAATTCTCACATGATCTTTGATGAATTTCATATCCATCAATTTATCCCATGGATATAAAGTATACGCGTTTACTCGATCAAGGCATTTTGCTCGTTTCTTTTCATTTTTGAATTTCGCGCAGTCTGTGACATTTTTTTTGGTATTATATTGTTGCAATTGATTCCCTAGTACTGGAGCAGGACTATATTGTTGGACCACACCGAGTAATATCGGTGGCATTACCAAAGTTCGGTTTAGCATCCATGCGAGAATCAGAGCATTCTCTAATGCGATACGTTGACTATGGAAGTGGCCGTGTGGTAGATAAGTCAGATATTTTTCATCCACAATAGTACTAGATGTGTGTTGTTCTTTACTATCACCAGAAGAAATCTGATCGGTAGATTTTACATCGCCATTAATTGTTGTTTCCGAACCATTAATCTTCTCTTGTGTCAATGTGTTGGTTTCGTCGCCTTGAATTAATTTTGGCTCGGATATTTGATAAAGATGATAAGTGTACGAAAAACTATACAATATAAACAAAGCCAGTAATATTACGGGTATTGTGAATACTTTAAAAGGTGGCGGAAGATTTTTATGATTTTGATTTGTAAAGAAAGTGAATGGAGCAGCAAGAATTTTATTGAAATGTACCTTCATCATCAAATAGACAGAAAGAAAGAGCTTTTTTTATCGTTGTAATCTAGCGGGCGTGGTTAGACATGCATGTTGTGCCTCGAAATATGATTCAAGGCAAATATCAACAATTCGATTCATTGCCCAAATCGTATCAACGTTAACTAAACTGGTAATGAGCGTCAAGTACTCTTATCAATGTACAATTCCTTTCATATACCATTATGCAGTCCAATTGAAATTCTCCATTGTATGCATAATTGAAACGTCATCCTATCTCACGACTTTTCTTAATCCATTTTCTTTAGAATTTTAAATAAAGAATAAATTCTCTTTAGTATATGCAGTCTGTACTCAAATCAGAAGTGCTGAAACTTTTCAGTACATGTACTTACAAAAGCTTAAGATGCTCCTTTATATCAAGAACATAATCTCAGTTTGTCTGTAGAAGATTCTCTTTGTGATATATACTATTGTCAATTAGTGAATTGGGATAAAAAGTAAAAAGTATAGCTCAAGTCACAAACTCGTTTTCATTGGTGAAAATTATAGTTCAAAAAGCACGATTTGTGAAAATCAAGTAAAACAACTAAAAATTCAACTTGATAATTCAATAAATAAAAATTATTGTTTTTTCAATTCATAATTTTAATTATTCTCATATTTTATATAGATCAGGTTATTTCATAAAAATATTTATTCTGTGTTAACTTATCCAGTTTGCAAGCAAGTTTACAAGAAATATTATAAAAAAGTTAAAAACCAATTATTTTTCAAATTTATAAATAATAATAAAATATTTTTTAATAAATCAAATCCAATTATGTCAAAACCAAATGATAATTACCTGGTTTGAATTTTGATAAAAACTTATTTTATTAATGTTTTGGATAAATTTAAGTAACAAAAGTATTATATTAACTAAATAATATTAATAATACAATTAACTTTTTATTGTTAAATTTTTGTAATTTTATTAATAAATAAATTGAAAAATTATTTAGTGTAAATTTAGAATATAAAGTATAATATTGAATTTATTACTAATTTTATTTGAATTTGATTCATTTTAATTTGTTGCAATAAATAAATAAATAATATTTAATATAATTTTAAAAATAAAATTGATTTATTTTCATTATGAAATAATTTTGATAAAAATTTGTATTATATATTTATACAATAACAAAATTATAAAATTATATATGCAATTTTATTAATGAAATATAATAAATATTGAAATTTTTATCTTATATAAAAGTTTTTAATTTTATTAATAAATATTTTTTTATCTTATAAGTTATATTCTAATATAAATTTTTTCTAGATTTTTTAGACTTAATTTAACAAAATTATTATAAAAATGTTTTATAATTAAAATATAAAATTAATTATAAAAAATTTTTGTAATAATTTGCAATTAGAATAACTTTGTCAGATTAAATTTAAAAAATTCAAAAAAAATATATATTAAAATATAACTTAAAATTATTAATAAAATTGCACATATAATAATCAAAAATAATACAATAATATTAAAATTTATTAATAAAATATAATAAATATTGAAATTTTTATCTTATATAAAAGTTTTTACTTTTAATATATATATTTTTTCAAATTTTTAGATTTAATCTAATTAAGTTGTTTTAATTATATATAAAGTCAATAATTTTTTTATATATTAATTTTATATGCAATTAAAACAACTTAATCAAATTAAATCTAAAAATTATATATAAAATATATAATATTATCTTTATTTTAATATAAAAATAAAAAGTATTTATTAGTAAAATTAAAAACTTTTATATAAAAAAATCTATATTTTCTTATATTTATTAAAAAAAACTTTGATATTATTATATTATTTTTGATTATTTTGATTATTAATATATAAAATAAAAATTTTAATTTTAATAAAAATTATATATGTAATTTTATTATTTTTTATATTTTTAATTAAATTATTTTGTAATTAAAAAACTTTTTCAAAATAATCTAAAATTAAAAACTTTTTATAAAAATAAAAATAAAAATTTATATTTATATTTATTAATAACAATATAAAATATAATAATATTAAAATTTATTAATAAAATACAGATTTTTTATATAAAAGTTTTTAATTTTATAATCAATATTTTTTAATTTTATATAAAAATATAAATAATTATTTATATTTTAATATATATACTCCTATATTATATTATTAGAAATTGAAAAAAATAGTAAAATATAATAAAATTAATATTGTTTTTTATATTAAAATTTGTTATTTTATTAATAAAATAACAAATAAAGAAATAATATTAATTTTACTATATTTTATTATATTTTTTTTAATTTTCAGTAATATAATATAGAAGTATATGATATATATAACTTAGTTCCAACCAAAAATTTTTAAGTAATTAAATTTTAGATATTAATTTTATATTTATTAGATATTTTTATTAATAAATATATAATACAGATCACCTGTATTGTATAATAAAATATTTATTTATATT
>CAJVPL010001952.1:0-10962 GCA_910591945.1 Ambispora gerdemannii
ATCTTTTGATTTATTTTATTCTTTTCTTTATATTTTTACCTCTTTTTCAAATTACTTTTGTAATTTAGATCTTTGAATACACAATATCTGTAGATATTGGTACAGGTCTTAGAAATTTTTGCTAATATTTATAATTCATTCTCTTTATTTAAGTTTAATCACCCCTCTCCCAACATTATATACTTGTAGTGATTCTCTGTGAAACCCATTATTCAGAATCGCTGTAACAATATATTATTATTTTCTTTTTAAGTAAATATAATTTTTATAAAAATTAATATAAATTTTAGATATTCCTCTTTTTCTTTTAATATTTTATCAGTCTATTACTTTTTTAATTCAAATTCAAGTTTATATGCTAATTTAATAATTAGTAAATAAACTTGTAATAATAATAATAATATCATTTATATAAATTTATTATTATTAAATTATTTAAAATTATATTAAAATATAAATATTAAATTATTTTTATATGTTTTACAAAGAAAATATGCCAAATTAGATAATTTAATATTATTTTATCAATAATAGAATATATTTTACTTGTAATAAAGATAATCTTAATGCAAGTCAATAAAATCTAATACTCAAAAAAATAGTTTTATTCAATTTCTTTCTTTAATTGAGAGTTTAAAACTATAACTAAGTTATATAAATTGTTATTAATATATAATATTCACTTAATAAGATTATTGTATTCTTTTATATATAATATAATTTGAATCAGTGATAAAAAAATTTAGATATAAAATGCAAATTTATGAATGATAACTAGAATAAAAGCTCAATTTAGATAGCTTGCAGCTGATAAAAAGCTTTCTAATAAACTTTATTATTTTGTTTCAAATAATATATTATTCAAGTTATTGTAACATTTAAAAAATTTTTTAATAAATTTATTATATATATTAATATTATTTTCAGATTATCAAAAAGATTTTAACTAATATAATAAATACTATTATAATTACTTTAAATAAAGAATTTTTTCATTTTGGTAAAAGAATTATATAAGTTAAAAGAGAAAAATAAACTAATAAAAAAGAGAAGTTGAAGAAATATATTTGAAAAATAATTAAACTAATAAGAATTACTAACTAAAAATAAAAGATATTAATATTTTTATACTTATAGATATATATATTAGTATTTTTTAATATTAACAAGAAAATAAAATATTTATATTCAATTAAATATCTTTAATCAAAAATCAAAATATTATAAATATTCAATTTATTTTGTTTTTTCAAAATTTAAAGATTTAATAAACAATTTAATTCTAAACAAATCAATATTTAATTTCTTAATCTTGCTCAAGATTTATAAAAAATGACTTAAATAACAAGATTTGAAGTTTGATTAAACAAATTATTTTAGTTAGATAACTTTTTTTAATAGAATAAAGATAAAAAATAAATATTAATAATATGATATAGTTAGTTAACTTTATTAATTTGTTCAAAATATCAAAATATAAGAGAAAATATATTGAAATTAAGATTGCTTGCCAAAATCTCTTAGTAATCATTAAAATTCTGTCAAAATTATAATAAATTATTAGTAAATAGCCTATTAAAATTCAAATAAGTTTTGAAATTTGTTGTAACTGAAATTATATCAAATTTTAATTAATAATTAGTATATAATCTGTCAAAATTATAATGATATTTTTCTGAAAGAGTTTAGACAAGCATTTTTAATATTCTTATTTATATAAAAATTATTAATATATTTTAATACTATCTATATTATAAATTATTATAAAAAAGATAAAAAAATAAATAAGTGTAGATATAATATGAAAAAAGATAGAAAAAGATAGAATTATTAAACTAAAATAATAATTTATATAATTACTAAATGATAATTATATAAATTATTTTTATTAATTTAATATTTTTATTATTTTTAAAAATTTTTATGTTTTTTATTAGTTTTAAAAGATTTGTTAATTAAGAATTTTTGAAAATAAATATAATAATATAATATAATAACTTGATAATTTTATAGACTTGTTTAAATATATTATTTATTACTGAATTGATATCTGTAACAAAAATTAATAATTTAGTTTCTATTAGTTTTTTAGTATATTGAAGAATCTATTAATAAAAATTAACTGTCTTATCAGATATTAATACTTGTATTACTAAATAAATTAGATATTATTATTAATAATAAGAGATAAGCTAAAGATATTCTATATATATTGTTTTAGCTATATTATTATTAAGAATAATATTATAATATTTAAGTCAAAGAGATATTTGTTAAAGTATCATTCAGAAAAGTTAAATAAGATAATTTTTATTATCTAATTCAAATTCAACGATTTATTCTATTTCTTCAGATCATTTTTTAGTAAAAGATATAATATATCTGTTTCAAGATCTTAAGATTTAACTTTAAAATATTAAATTATATTTGTAATATTTATATTCAGAAAGTCTTATCTAATATTTGGTATTATATAATAATTGAAAGATTTTTATTTTTAGTATAGAATTAATATATCTTTTCTAATTAATTAGAATTTGATATTATATTTGCAAAGCTTTGATAAAGTTCATGATTATAGATATTAATGAATAATATAATTGTAATATAATCAAATCTCTTTATAATTATCATTCTTAAAAAAGCAAAATTTGGTAACTATAAAAAAATGTAATTATAGAAAGATTTTTTTATTATATTTATATATAAATAAAAAAGCAAAAAAGATTAATTATAAAGAAATTTAATTGTATAATTAGTATTTATAGAAAAACTTAAGTTAATATATTATTTATATTTCTAACATTTAAATTATTAGTTATAATATAAATTAATATTAATATTCTTTTTAGAATTATATTTTTTATCAAACTTATATTTTAAAGATTAATACTTTATTATACTATTTTTATAGTACTTAATCCTTCTTTTGATAATAGCAAATTCAAAATATCAACTATGAATTTCAAAAAAGGAATTAATTTTATTTCATTTTTGAAATATGTATTCAATACTTAACAAGGAAAAATCATAAAATGTTTTTCTTGAAAAAGTTGCTATAAATATAGAATGAAAGTTTAAAAGATTATAATAAAGATATATTTTCATACTTATTCATTATCTATAGTCATATTCTCACTTTCACTATAAGTCATATTATTTATAAAGGATACTTTTATTTGTTTTAAATTTTAGTTCTATGAATAAGCAGCAAAAAATGATTAGAATATTTACTTGTAAAAACTATAAACAATATAACTGCATAATTATCTGGAGATCATAATTTTGAGTTTAAATTAATTTGTACAGGTTATAATTATATAAGACAAAATTATTTCATAATAGAGAAAATTTCATTAGATATATCAAACTAATATTAATATATATTAAGTATACTTGTATATACAAGTTTAATCAAAATAATATTATTATTACCAAGAAGCTATTGCTTACTTAATAGTAATAATCAAAGCAAAGAAAAGCAAAAACTAATAAATACATTTATAAGTTTATAAAAATTAATAGCATTTTCAATTTGAATTATCTTTTTCAACAAAAAAATAACAGAATAATCCAATAATTAAGAGAAACATCAATTAAGTCTAAGCATATAACAAATCTAACAAATTCAGTTAATGCAACAGAATTTGATACAAATTAAATATTTGTGAAGATCAACTCTCAAAATCAAGTAATAATAACAAAGAGTCAGAAACAATAGCTGAATGATCATTTAAAGATAAATCCCTAAACTATTTGGGAGGGACATAATAATAATCTAAACTAGTTTCAGTTATGTCTCTAAACTATATCATCAGTTTCAGGACCCATCTTTATGACTATCAAATAAAGCACAAACACCCTACTGATGAGAACAACAAAAGTATATTTGGTCAGAATTAACTTAATAACAGCAGCATTTACCAAAAGAAGTTGAGTATCATATAAGATGGTTGCAAGTCAACAAAGCAATGCATCACACTTCAAGCTAATTGTTATTTGTTCAAAGAAGCCAGCCATATTAGCAAGGACTCGAATCTGTTGTACGTTTTAACAATAACGAAGAGTAATGATTGTCATTGAATACGGATTTATTACAAAGTTTAAGTGGGAAGGAAGGAATATTACGCTATTATACCTTAAGGTAAGAGAGGAAGCAAGAATTAAAATTAGTAAAATGCAATAGTTTAATAAATTAACACGTAACTCGATACCCATATCACGCGACTCTATGTATATCGCGTGATCCGTGACAAAATAATCGTATTGCGGGGTGCAACATGAACATTTATTCATAATTTATTTATTAAAAATTTCCAAAGATTAATTTTTTTACTTTTTTTAAATATTTTAAGAAATAATTAGTATTTTCTGCTGATTTTTTGGAATTAGCTATATATAGATTGGGGAAACAATTTTTTTGGTGGGCAAAAACTGATTAATAACGTAGTTTTCGAATTATTGAGCTTTGTTTAGTGTCAACCCTAACCGAACCGTTTGTACAAAACCTTTAATATCTCGAAAACTTTATTAAGAAACAGGTTTTAGAATATTATAAAAAATGTTAATTTAGACGTCAATCGGCCATTACTTTCCGGGGGGACTGTAAAAGATAATTTAATTTGATATTGCCTTGTTCTGTTGGAAGTTTTTCGTCTTGAATCTGTAGTTTTTCTTGCAAGGTACTCGACATCTCTTCGTTCTCTTTAGTTTCGTGTGGTATACTCAAAACGTAATCGTTTGGAACAAACAAACTGACACTTGTCAACCCTAAACATTCGATATAAATTTTAATTAACGTGAAACAATAATATCAATATTGATATGATTTATATTTAGAAATAGAAAGTACCCATCTCAGTTAGAATTGAAATGAATTTTGAAGTAAATATTTGACTGGTGTAAACTGCATTTGAGTGGTTTCTTGTTTTTTGCTCGTATTCGTAGGAACGCTTTCCACCTTCTCGTCAAGTTCATCTAATTTCTGCTTTCTAGTTTGAGACACTAAATAATTTCTTCACGTGTCTTAGAAGAATCTAAGGAGCTGTAGTACCGAAAATGCAAAGTATTCGGTTTTCTATAATACCTGATGAAATTAGCGATATTGTAGATTGATTCGATAAAGTAATAAAGTTCCTTAGCAGTTGGTCTGTTTTCTGGAATAGGATCTCAACATTTTTCAATAATAAACTTGAATAATTTAGGAACATTATTTAGTATCGTAGGTCGTTCTCCATTATAGATATCTAATACGAGATCTATACCATGACTCTGCCCACCAAACCTGTGACAAACTCGTACGTAATCATCCCGAAATATCTGCAGCTTTAGTGTATGGTTTTCCATTTAGTACCTCTGGACTCATATAAGGAAGTACTCCGCAAATTTGTGGATCAGATTTTTCTATATCTGCTGGTCCAATAAGTCCAAAATCGATAATTCGAGGATTGTATTTGATTTCCAGGTGAAAGTCACGATGCACAAGTTTCTCATTATGGATTGTCGTCACTCTTCAATGATATTCCTTAAATGATTTAATTTTTCCTACATGTATTTGCGTAGATCGTCATCTACATAATCCGTAGCTGGGTTTATAATAATCAAAATTGTAGGTGCACTTTCGAGCAGTCAGAATATAATTTTGAAAAATTGAATTAGATTGAAAAACAAAAAAGCAATTTGCTTACACTTAAAGGTGTTCATTATACCTCGTTTATAAATTCGGATGTAATTTGCTTTGAATTGTGTAATGATTTCAACACAACTTTACGTTCTCCCCATTGTTTAAATTTATTCACTTCATGATCCCATTGTTTCAATAAACCGTCCAACCAGGATTCTTTATAAATTGATCCAAACCTCCTTTTGCAAAATATTCAACATTGGTAAATCTTTCAAAAGGGATCCATTCGAAATGTTTATCGTGCTCAAGATTATTGCATTCATTCATTAGACTGTCGATATCTTTATTTCCACTAGACCATTCAACATAAATTCGTTTGTGATATATAAAACATCCAGAACAGTACTCATTTTCTTGACAATCGTAACATTTACTACAATCATGAGTATTGTGAACTGAAGACTCATCGCAGTACTTGTATCCTTGACAATCGAAACAGTTCTTACTACAATTGTGAATATTGTGAACTGAACACGTTTTGCAGTAGCAATCCCGTTCACAATACCAGCATCCACTACAATCATGAGTATTAGATGCCATCTTTGAGTTGAATAGTGATGATGGCAGTGTTTTAGAAGTCGTCGTCGTTCACATGTGTTTGTAAACGATTGATGCATGAAAAATGATACGACGTAGGTACGTCCACAAGGTAAGAAGAGTTATAATTGTCATCAAATAATGTACATTGCTCACCCTCTATACATGTATTAACGCACGTAACGATAGCGATTATCGAGAAAACAACAATTATCTAGGCAATTGAAAGACATCAAACGATTATTGCTTAATTACTTTTAGAAAGTTTCAAGAGAACAATTAATATAAAACAATTAACCTTAGAATTAGCGTAGTAATTCGAAATTGTATATCATTACTTAGGGATTTCTGAGAAGACATGCTTTGATCATGTTTGATCGAATAAAATAACAAAGTTCTTACTTGTAGTAATAATATTACTTGTAAATACACTATTATTTTCTTTGTTTTGTGATAAAACTTCAAACCTTGTGAGAAATTGCAAGTAGTGGATGCTCCTTCACTCTAAATAAACTGTCGATTTCTTTTGAATTGTTATTTTGGACAGGCTGTATCAATAAGTCCTGTTGTATTTGAGGTTACTTTGATAGCCAACGAATAACGATAGATAGAATTTTATTATTTTATTATTGATTTTCTTTACAAGACTATTCTATTTACAAACGCTTCTAATATTAAAAAGGTCGATTTGCGTATAAGTCGCCACAGGAAACCCTTGGTACATCCAAAGAAATCCTTAAATCGTAAATAATTTAGTCTAGCTCTCATCCCAGTTGCAAAAAACCCCTCTTTGACCAATTATCGTACCGAGACGCAACAGTACTAGATACCATACTTTATCACGTACATTTACAAAATTTTCGTCGTTATCGTTATGTTAACGTTAATAATATAAATGGAGAACTGTGTCAAATAAAATTAGACAAAGCAAATTACCATTCTTATCATTATCGTGATATCTTCATAGCGGTGGAACTTCAATTTATATTAGTGTGCATAAGAAATCCACAAAATTAAAATTAAACCTGCATGTTTTTGTCTGCTAACAAAAAATGTTCGGTTTTGTTCAATTTACTATTTAACGTTAAATACAATAAACCTTGAAAATTCAAATTGTATATACAAATGATCGCAACAAAGATCTTACTGATGGAGAATGCCACACTGTTGAAATAATCAAGAAACAAGGCATGTCTGCTGCAAAAGTGCATGCTGATAGTTCCAAGAGTGATGAAAGTTATCTTAAATATTATGGAATAACTAAAAACCCAGCGATAAATGGATGTTCGATAGTGATGGATGATGCAAAAGATGGTGATTGACGCAAATTTATTAATTCAAACTACGAAGAATTGAATTGGAAGCGAAATTAATATATTTAGTTAAAATTACTCGAGGGTTGAATAAATTCACAAAGAGAAATTTGTGCATCGTGACTTTAACCCTGGAAATATATTAATAAATTATAATCCTGTCATTGCTGATTTGGATTTAGTAAACCAGCAGATATAGAAAAATCTGATTAAAACATTTGCAGAGTACTTCCTTATATTAATCCAGAGGTACTAAATGGAAAGCCATACACTAAATCTGCAGATATTTATAGTTTTGGAATGATTATGTACGAGGTTGCAACAGGTGAACGACCATTCAGTGGGCGAGTCCTGACGTACATCTCGTAATCGACATATATGAAGGAGTACGACCTACGATTCCAAATAATGTTCCTGGATGGTTCAAATTTATTATTGAAAAATGTCGGGATCCTATTCCAGAAAACAGACCAACTGTTGAGGAACTTTACATCTTTATCAAATCTATCCTCGATATCAATGATAAGTGGAAACTGATACTTTGCATTTTCAGCATTACGGCTCTTTAAAATCTCCTAAGACACGCGAAGAAATTATTGAGTGTCTCAAACTAGAAAAGCAGAAATTAGATGAACTTGATGAGGAGAAAGAACTTGGTGAGGCAATAAAATCGCTTTATGAAAATGAAGAATTTAATGAAGAGATAGAATCACTGATGAGAAAGAAGAACTTGACGAGGAGAACAAAAAGCAGCAACTATACCCAAATGCAATTTACACCAGTCGACTCTTTACCACAAAATTAATTTCAATTCCAACTGACACAGGTATTTTTAATTCTAAATATAATCCATATTAACTTTTAATATTAATTAAATTCATATCGAATGTTTAGGGTTGACGAGTGTCAGTTTGTTTGTTCCAAACGAAGATAAACCTACATTTATTATTTTACTTAGGATCCTTAATACTATAGTTTATTCATTCGATTGCTATGTTTATTAGTATAACGACACATTAGAATAGAAATTTTGAGTTTATATTAAAGCAAATTCGATATATGTATTATCGTTACGTATCGGTATATCTTCATAGAACTTAACGTATTACGCGCGTAAGAATTTCGCATGAAAATTCCAGACACATTACGCCTACAACATGCATTTGAAAGAAGAGCCTTTTATTATTGACACACAAATAGAATTTCTAATTTATACTGATACGATCTGGAGTGGATAGGTATCGATTCTCTAAAATCGATTAATAATTATTAAATCGTGATTTTCACGTGAAAAACATGTTATCGTTATAGAAATTAGGCTGCTAATCTGTAACTTGGGTGGGAGAAACAAGATTATTTTTTTTCTAGTGTCCCGTGCCAATATCTTGATATTGTTGGATTCAACTCTCGTTTCGATTTCGTCCACGTATTCACGGCCATTGTTTCTGGATCAAAAGCGTAAACCCTTCAAATCGTAATCGTCAATTATCTCACTTTTTCTGGATCAAAAGTGGCAAACCCTCTTTACAACAATTAGGATGGAGAATTAAAGGCACTACAAGCGACTCGTTATAGTAAAGACTAATTAAACCCTTGATATAGTAAAGTTCGTCCAAAACCAGTCTATAATAAATCCTCTCGTTATAGTAAATTTACTAATAAACTTTCGATATAGTAAATTTTTGAAGATTTTTTACTAATGGTACGGATGCCTTTATTATAACGAGTCATTTGTATAAGAACTTATTGTACACAAGTTAATAGTTATTTTTTTAATTGCTTTTTTTATTGCACTTACTCGCTCTCTTTATATACATTTTTGTTTTCATATAACAGGGAACAATTTACAGTGTGTAATTTTTATTTACAAATGATTGGCGTAAAAAAAAGGAAAAACAATGCTCTCCCAAATTACTAATGCAACACTACTCTGTCATTCAACAAAAAGGTTAATATTGATAATAACCAAGAAACTGTTGCCAATATAAAGTTTAATAACTCTGATAGTGTTACTAATGGTAAAAGTGACTGATATTTATCAAATACTTCAATTGCCTCTATACTATCTTTACGTAGTATCTCTAAGGATTCAACCAATCAAAGTACAACTTCAACTATTCCAACGAAAAGGGAAAAAAATCAACATGCAATGAAAACAAAACCAAAGACTAGTTATGTCATCGATGTCATCATTGTTATTACTGTAGTACTCTAGCCATGGCAAAAAAAGGGTCAGATCATGTATGCCCGGAAAAATTCTGCAGTAATAGAGGTTATTATTAAAGTTTAATTTAAAGGTTAGAATTAGGGTTAGGAAAATTGCCTTCCATACAATTTTTTTTAGTGTACCAAGCTGAAATTAGGCATCTGTTTCCCGTATTTACATTTTTTGCTTTTTTCATTTTCTTGTGTCAGATTTGTTTTGCCAGGCTGATTAAAAATTCACGAATTTTTATTGGTTTGTGCCACAACAGCACGTAAACTGACCCCCCCTTTTTTTTTTACCATGACTAGCTAGCGCCAGGGTACTTTATTGCTGTCATCGTCGTCATCATAGTTGTAATTTGTGCTCGAGAAAAAATTGACGAGATACGAATATCTCGCCATTGAAGAATTACGTGAAAATAAAAGTAAGTGAATTATATTCATTAAAATAATGCACATCAACTAATGCAAATTTTATTTTCATCTATCATTTCTTTATACACTAATATTTTTTTAAATTTTTTTAGCATTCCGCATAATACGACTGAATTGTATAAGTAATTAGAAACAGCAAAGATAAGTATAAAAGCTCTTTTTATTACTTTAATTTTTGTAAAATACTTTTAATCATTCTAAATAACAATTCTAACCATATTTTATTTGAAAAATGCCTCGAATCTCTCAAGAAAGATGCTCATGAAGATTCATATTATGAGTAGAAGGTTATTTGGTACAGGAAATTGCTGCTTCAGAGCTGGTAAACCTTGCATCAGTTCTATGAATTTGCAAAAAAAGAAACTGGAACCTTTGATGATCTAGAAAAAACTGGTTATCCACATCTTCTAACTGATTTCTATAAAAGATATGCTATCCAGTTGTTAATGACTTATAGAGGTCAAAATCAAATTTAAATCTGATCTAGGAATTGACATTTTCATAGAGAGCATATGATAAATATTCTGGAGAAATAATTTATTCTCAAAAACTAAATGCAAAAAGCCAATACTCAAAAAGACACTGAAAATAACAGCTTGCTTGAACAAAAAATACCAAGATTTTACAGTTAATGATTGAAGATTGTGTAAGAATACTTTTTTACATAAATAATGTTAAAATAAATTATTAATTGCTATAAATAAATTATATCAATTGAGATAATTTTCAGTTTTAATTTTAATAAAGCTTATTCTTTATTTATTAAATAGTAAAAAGATCTAAAGAGCT
>CAJVPL010001953.1:0-10960 GCA_910591945.1 Ambispora gerdemannii
AGAAAACGAAAAAAATGAAAAAAAAAAAAAAAGAAAAGGGGGGGGGGGGGGGGGGGGGGGGGGGGGGGAATGGAAAGTTGTGTTGAAATCATTACACAAAGCAAATCACATCAGGGTTTAGAAACGAGGTAAAACAAATCATTTCCAAAATGTAAGTAATATTGCTTTTTTGTTTCTAACGCTAAAATGAGTTTTTCAAAGTGCGATGTTAAGAAAAAAGCAATAAAATATTATTGTTATGTAATAACTAAAAAATGAATACTCGATAACAGTGATTATGCAAAAGATGGCAATATACGGTTGGTGCGATGCTATGTATTTCTTATTTGTTAAAATTAAAATCGAGAGATTATTATTTATCAAGTAATTTTAAATACTTTGTGAAATGGGAAAATTAAATTAATCGATAAATTCAATTATCGTTAAATCACATAGTCATTAAATCGCGTCCTGACTGTAAATGAGACAATGATTTATTATTCACAGCCATTCATTATTTAGACATGCATTCAATTTCTGGGGTGCGAGTAACAGTTACGCGTTTGATTTTTTTATAACTTTAGATGACAGGTATAAATAATTACTTTTTTAATATCTTACATAAAGATAAGTTTTAATACATTACATAGGATGAATTTTTAATATATTACATTGGGTCAGGATAAATTTAAAAATACAAATAAAAGAGGAGACACTTGTGTACTTTAATATGAATTGTAATTGTAATATTCGAAGTTGCTCCATTATCTTTTCTCTTGATACGATTCTATAAATCTCTTAGATTTTGACGGTAATTCCAAAAAGTCGTCTTTTTCTGCTTCTTTATCCATTGCCTCGAGTTTGTGTAGATAGTCAATATCAAAAAATGTTGCCCTGAAGAAAAAGTTCTGGTGCGTGAAGCCGTTTTTGAAAACTCTGAAATATCACTAGACGCGTTTATTAATTGACCAGGATTTTCTGGACTCTATTAATATTGATGCTTTTCCTGGTTTTGTTGGTGGTGAACTATCCAGTATAGCTTGATTGTTTTACTCTAGTTCCTTTATTCTCTGTAGGCTATTTATTAAAGATAACCTGACGATTAAGTATATCTATAATATATGTGCCTAAGAAATAATAAAATTAGTAATTAATAATTAGGTAAAAAATGGGAAACAAAAATTTCAAAATGAATTTGTGCGTCTACGTTTGCGAGCTACATGAGACATGTCTTGATTATTTATCTTACGAGTAAATAAACTTATTGTCGTTAATGGATATGTGTATTAAAAAATGTGAATAATGCTATGTGCTTTAGACGAAAAAATATGTTTTCTATAAAAAATAAAAAGCAAACTATCGTAATATAATACAATCGTGTGATGTGTTATTGTTCATAACGATGATGCTTTTGCGTGTGGGTCAGCTGCACAGTGAAAGTTAGCAAAATAGGATATAAGAAATAGTATCGATATGAAAATTTATGTACACCCAAGCGAGAAATTTCTTTTTAGCTTCAATTACGTAGTAGCGGTAGCGGTAGGTTACCGTTAATCTAAAGCAAATACCGTAATAACGATAACGATAATGCAGACAATTGTTCCGATTGTATTGATAAGCAAAACGAGTTCTGTTCATGAAAAACCACTTTATATCAATATGCAACAAAATAACATTACAGTATTGGTATTGCGTTTTTTTGTTAACGTTAGCGCTAAATACATATAACGATAACGATAACGATAACGATAACGATAACGATAACGATAACGATAACGATAAATGAAGTAAATCAGTCAATGTCGATATATCGATTAGAACTACTATTTTCTCTTCATTCTCTTTGATTTCATGTGGTGTACTTCTGTTTTGCACCACCAAAGAAAAAGATACTGAATTAATTAACGAAAAACTAATATTAAATCTATTTACCTTCATAAACTGACAATATGAAATGCTAACGTTGGGATCCAGAACATTATGTTAATATTTCTATATTTTGCTTCAGTTGAGAGAAAAGTGATTTAAAAATTCATCAGAATCACGTACTATCAAATGTTACATGATCCATAATGAGAAGCTACGTACGTATACCGAAACTTAATAAGCAAGAATAACCCACTCTAACTGAATTATAACCATAATAACATAAATATCTGCTAAAGTGTAAATGTTGGCGGAAAATTATTTGTGGAAGGTCTCAAAAAAGCAACTTCTACTGATACTTGCTTTACTTAAACAGAACGATTTTGTGGATTAACTTTATCAAGAGAGGATACTTGATTTATAGCATGTCTGCTTAAACTGGTTGACGAAATTGCAATATTTCCTGCATAAACCATGGCAAGAGAGCCACCCAAGATTTAATCTAAACTTAGTTTCCACGTCGAAGTTCCACTTTCACTTCTGAAAATAATGCGAAAAAAATGGTTATAATACACGGTATCGCACAAATTTATAAAACTACGGATTGCTATATTGTGTCCACCATATTAGTCTCTAGTTTCAAGAAAAGTAAACATGCTTGACTGTATTCAAACATATTGAATTGTAAACCACAAAAATTGTATTCAAAAATTTGAAGATTTAATTTGATATACTTTTATCAGTGAAAGGACAAGCTCATAGCAAGACAAGATACATTTAATTTGGAAGTTATGAATATATACAATTGTGTTATTTGATAATAAAGCCTTTTTTTCAATGTATAATTTACATGTAAAGCTAAGTCAAGCTCATGTGCATAGAAAAGTAACAAAACAGGTATAAAAAGTGATTGATGAAACGTTTCATTCTCGATACGAGATATTAATAATCGGATGCTAATGTTCTACTTCTTGGTCCTTTTCATACATTCCATCTAGTTAGTCCTGCGCAATTGCATAGCCTTCCTCAGTCACTTGCTTTATAATTTATATGGTATTGAGGTTCAGCATTTACATACCGATAAGCCATTTATGCAATGTGTTAGTCTTGAAACACTTAAAGAATAAGTCCAATGTGGCTTTTATATATTAAAATCAATTGCACAAAATTTTGTCTAAACAAATCCGGCCACTTCCCGATTTTTAAGTTTATCCTTAAATTAAACCCGAAACTAGAACTTTTTTGCTAGTTGTGATGATGTGTCTTTCGATAAGATACAAATCAATGTAGCCACAATAGCAAATCCAATAACAACCTTTGAAATTAATAATGGTAATAATGGGATCAAAGAATGCAGATTCAATAGCACTTGATCACGAAAATATATTTAACTTGCATAAATAAACAATTGGCTCGTCAAATGAAAACTTGAATGGTGATACTACATGTAACTTGCAAGATTAATTACTGATTTTCATTTCTTCAGCATTTGCAATAGCATGCAATCTCGAGATGCATCACGCAACACAAACTACTGTTTGAAATTACAGGTACTGTATTTCTTTTCTTTAAAGTTATATTGAAATAGCAATTCCACTTACGAATTAAGCATACTTAAGTAATTAATGAATTTATCGTTATCGTTATCGTTATGTCTTTTTCATTGAATCTTTATCAAAGTAAATTACAAAACGTTATAACTCTGGTTCCAATGAAAAACCGTACTTTTAAAATTACATCATTTGTGGATAATTTGCTCCATAAAAATCATTCGATGTGTAACACCCCCAATCGCAATACGTACATAGTTGACGAGTTATTACACCACCACCGATCACATTAAGTTAAACGTGTCATCATCTTCGATTGATTACAATCCGAATTAATTTACCGATAGTTAAAAATATTTGTGTATACATGTATTATGGCATCAAACACATCTAACCGAATAGCCGATTTGATTCTCATAACACACGCATCTCGAGGAGTCGCTTCAAAATTTTTATCACTGCAACGAGAAAATGCAAATTTCTTTTTAAAAACTTCGAATTGGCGCTGGTCGATAAATGTTTCTCAAGAGCATAAGTTTAAAGTTCAAGAAAAAGCATCACCGTCGCCATCACCGCCAGTACAAAATTCATCATTAGAAAATGAGACAACCACCACGTCTAAAATAAATTTTGTTGGATCGAAAAATAAAATTTTAAAAGATGATAAGATAATTTCGGAAATTAAGGAATCAAAATTTGAAGAAAGAGCTGAGAACGTAGCATCTTCTGAGGTAATATTTGATAATGACTATAGAAATGTTTGTATTCAAATGGAAGCACTTAATAACAATAATTATTTTAGGTACGATTGAAACCTGTATTAAAAGAATCAAAAGTGCCAGCTAGCAGAATAAATCGGTTATTTCAATATGGCGGTAATTAGAAAAAAAATATTTGATTATCCTCTCATGAGTTTATGTATTAAACAATGATCATGTATTTTTGAAGGACTTGCGGTTGGACTGGGATTTGGTGCAATTGGAGAAGCGACTCGTCGTGCTGTACGTGGAAATAAACACGGAGAAAGTTAGTAGGGAATTTAATTTACCTGTTAAATTGATGCATCAGCAATTCAATGAAATTATGTAATGAATAAAAGGCAGCGGTTCTCTATTGATGAGTGAAGCAAATGTTGACCGTTTGGCGAACAAGTTGACACGAATGCGTGGAGCGGCCTTAAAAATGGGTCAAATGATTAGCATACAAGGTATTATGAATATTTTTATTTAGTTTTGGGCTCTTATGTTTTGTATTGAATGTTCAAATTTATATATTCTTTAAGATAATAAGATGCTACCAGAGCCTTTGGAAAAAATATTGTTGAGAGTTCAAAATAACGCAAATTATATGCCTAAATGGCAGTTAGAGGCGGGTTTCACATTTTCGAATTTATTTCAAGCCCATTACAAAAAATTAAATAACATTTAAATATATAATATAGGATGTTTTGAGAAATGAACTCGGACCACATTGGCGTCTGAAATTCACAAATTTTGATGAGATTCCGTTTGCTGCTGCTTCAATAGGTCAAGTTCACTTAGCAACACTACGAGACACCGGCTATAAAGTAGCTGTAAAAGTTCAATATCCTGGAGTGGCCAACTCCATCGATTCTGATCTTAATAATCTTAAAACATTGGTGACTTTTAGTAATTTATTGCCAAAAGGACTTTACCTTGAGAATACGATAAAGGTCGCAAGACGTGAGTTAGCCTGGGAGACAGATTATCTTCGTGAAGCGAGATGCATGGAACGGTTTCAAGAGTTACTGAAGGAAGATGAGGATTTTAGCGTGCCGATTTTGTTGAAGGATTTGACAACTGCTATGGTTTTAACGAGTGAGTTTATGGAAGGTGATCCGATGACTATAGTTGCGGCAAGGTATAGTCAAGAGATTCGCAACATGGTAAAAATTATCCAATCCTTTTTTTAGTATCTTCGTATATTTATATCGCTAATTTTGAATTATGTAAAAAGATCTCTCAAAAGATACTTCGTTTATCTCTTCGTGAACTTTTCGAATTTCGATTCATGCAAACCGATCCAAACTGGACGAATTTTTTGTATAATCAACGAACGAGAAAGGTGACAATAACAAAACCTGATATCAATTCTCTGTTTATCAAGTGTTAACTATGTAATGATTAGATCGAATTACTTGATTTTGGAGCAAGTCGGGAGTTCGGTGAAGAATTCATATATTTGTATCGGGAAGCGCTAAAAGCCGCGGCAAGACAAGATTATGAAGGATGCATTTATTATTCTGAACAATTAGGCTTCTTGACTGGACTGGAAACAAAGGTAATGAATGCATTATCATTCATTTAATAGAAAACAAGAATTGAATATATTTAAATAACCTCAAATTGCTTACGAAGTCTATGAAACGAGCACACGCCGAATCAATGATGGCAATCGGTGAACCTTTCGCTTCTCCATTATACGATTTCTCAACGCAGACAGTCACAGAACGTGTTCGTAATCTGATTCCAATCATGTTGAAGCACCGTTTGACTCCTCCTCCCGATGAGACTTATAGTCTACATAGAAAATTATCGGGCGCGTTTTTGTTATGCGCAAAAATGGGGGCAAAGATTAGATGTAAAGATATTTTTGAGGAAATTATGTTTCATGGGAGGAATGTTGCTTCCGTGCAATGACATGAATAAAGTACGATTATTTCAGAATTCGAAAGTTTAAAAGCCTAAGAAATGTTTTTATATAAACAAGAATCATGTAAAATAACATGAAATATAATATTATTTTATTAATTTTTTGGAAACATCGCACACGTATTATTGTAACTTCATCAGATTATTAGGCAGACGCGTTTTAGATTCTCCATTTCTTTAACTTATCCAACTCAGCGGTGGTGGTCTTGTTCGAGGTCCAAACTGAACTGGCAACCAACATCAGCGGTGCCTTTAACATGATGCATTTTCTTATCGAAAAAGTATTTCTCGACAAAGGTTTGCAACGAGGAACAAATCCTATTAGTAGTTATTTTGAGAGAAAATAATGTATTAGAGGACATTGAGTAGTCAAAAAAGGAATGCCAAAAATCAACCAGCAATAAACGAATATGTCCAAATGCTCTTTTCGATAGCGAGAGCTTGGGTTCAAGATTCGGCGGGAGAACTTCAGGTTCTTAGATTATCTTAATTTCTGTTCGTTAGCTTGAAGAATGAATATCGGACAAACGGACAGCAGAAGAGATCGATAGAAAATTATTACAAAAGTTCTGAAAATTCAAATGAAAAACACGACATTCACACTCATGTGCCTGCACGTTATTCCTTGTGGCGGATTAAAATGAAATCAGATTAAAATGAAACAGAGTAGGATGTTTTCATTTTAATCTAGTTTCATTTTAATCTGTCACATTCATTGCTGCATGGCAAAAGTAGAGTAGACTAAGGATAACAATTCTCAATTCGAAATTGATTGTTCGTTCGATTAATTGAATCTACTCAAATTTGCATTTCCAATTCTAAATTTTATTGAAAAAAACCAAGCTTTTATTATGAAAACCAATCTTTTATTGGTTAATAACTTACAAATATAGACCAAATATAGTAACTGATAATTAATTTTAGCCAATGAAAACAAAGATTGGTATGTTTACGTATTACTGATCATTAAGGACTTTTTTGGTATTAAATTACATTGTATGTATATGTAACAGTATCGTCATCATTATTAAATTAATGCAAGGTGTAGTGATTACTACATGTATTACATGTACGCATGTGTATTATTATTTTAATTGTAATTAGTTGCACTACCGCTAGTGCCATCACTTTTATTAAAACGTGTCTAGTATTCAATTATACGAGTTTATTTACCATCACTTTTTCGTTGCTTGAAAGGTAAAACTTTTCTCTGGTAAATTTATCTTTATCGAAATAACAAATTATTAAACCTGTTATTTTTTATTTTCATATCATATCAAGCCACTAAATAATAACACAGCCACCATTCCCACACGCGTTCTCATATAAAAACATCGAATATTTGTTAACTTCCTTTCACAAAACTTTTTTATTAGTAGGCTTTATCATCTTCACAATGAATTTTAAACTCCTTTTTAACGTATTATTCTTCTTGATCTTTGTCTCACATATGGTTTTTAATGATGTTTCAGCAGCAAAACCTAATGATGGTATGTAAAGAGAAACCTTTTCGAAGAAACTTTAGCAGATTAAATAATATTTTCAATTATCAATGTTACAGCTATTAATAACGTTCATACGCCATCGTCACAAAATTCCAACTCAAATTCGTCGCCGAGCACTAACACTAATAGTAATAGCACTCCAACAAATTCCAACCAAAGCTCCCCCACATCATCAAATTCTAATAACAAAAACAGCAACAACAGCAGCAATAGTAATAACAACAACAGCAGCAATAGTAATAACAATAACAGCAGCAATAGTAATAACAATAACAGCAGCAATAACAACGATACCAGCAGCAGCAGCAACAACAATAGCGATCAAAACAACACCATTAGTAATACAAACTTTGTAAGATTCGAATTCAAGTATATTGATTTTAATTTTATGATATGTAAATATTCTAATACTACTTACTCACTCTACTTAGATACCACCAGCAGATACTGGAAAAGTTCATCCAGGCACAAACACGGTAGATTTCTCTGCTGTCGCATCTTCAATTCTGCCTATTACAGATTCATACGTGTTCTTAATTGGATGTCATGTAGTTGCTGTCGTTGTTTCAGCATTTGTTTAAATTCTCGAGTTTTGAAAATAATATTATTTAGAAGTCAGTAATGTAAAATATGCACTTATTAGAATAACGTTTTCTCTCGCGATATGAGAAATAATAGAAATTTCATGTGTACGACGACTTAAAGATTCGCTATGTATGTACATACATATTAATTTTACAAATTAAATTAACCATGTTGGCAATGAAGAACAACTCACTCTCAATATAGTGAACTTTCGATATAGTGGAAAATTTTTTTAGAATCATTAATACACTTCAACTCGATATAGTGAAGCAATATAATATTCTCTCGATATAAACTATAGTGAAGATTTTTCCCTTATCCCCGATGTCTTCACTATAACGAGGTTTGAGTGTAATATTGATAAATTTACATTTCCAATGATAAACAACAAAATGTATTTTATTGAAATTTTTTGGATTTCGGACGTAACATTATTATCGTCGTCGTTGTTGTTATTGTTATTATTATTATTACTATTACTATCATCATCATCTAATCCTTGAATGGATTCCGTTACCATTTCATATCCCTCAATAACATCCCACGCATTTTTTTAATCGATCCTATAATATTACAAAATTTACAAAATTAAATTAGTATATATATAGCTTCTAGTATTGTAATTGTTACGGATAAGCTTAATCAGAGTTTTAGTACATAGTTTCTAATATTACAATAATAAGCTCAATTAAATAGAATTCAATTAAATAGAATCAATAAGAAAAAAAATAAGGATTTTTTTTAAATCTATTCCTTTCGGATGATGTTTAACAACCGAGTCTCTGGCCCGTACTGAGAGTTCTTCGCAGACTACATAGCAAGTATGGTATGGATAACCGGAGTATGGTAAATATACAATACTAACCAGCTCACCATGCCCATACTGGATACTGCAGCCCGTTTTCTCGAAGACGATGTGTTCGGGTATGGTTTACTCGGGCTTCGTGGGTAATCCTTTTGACAACCAATATCTGGTGTTAAACAGCCAGATTCAAAATTATATAAGGGGAGGATGGTATATACATGAGAGTACTTTACATGAGGATACTTTACATAGGGTACTTTATATGCCGACACTTTACAATACATTGGGAGGGGAGGGGGTTACAGATTTTATCATATTTCATCATTAGCATTATTGATGAATATACTTAACTTGAAATTTTTCTTTGTCTTGGGGAAGAAGCTGATTTACGATTATCAATATTTTTTAAACAAAATATGAATCTTATAATTGCATTTAATGGATGTTCGTATTTTATTATATAATCTGCAAGGACAGCTTCGTTAGTAGATATTATGTATTATGAATGAGAAGAAAAGGTGAATGAGAAAATAAAAAAATTATTTTGATCAATTTATACGCAGCTAGAGCGTTTAGATAAATTACCGTCACCATTTTTTCATTGTTAGCAAATGATGATGTAATGGTAACTAGAGATTAGTAGACTAGTCATGGCAGAAAAATTTCCAGATTCCGACCTCCGATCCTTATTCCGGTCACACCGTACCACGTGATGTTCTCATGTGGCATATGGATCGAGGTTTAGAGTTAACTGGTAGCAAACAACAAAAGAAAGAAGTTGGAAACACGGCCGCGTAATAAAAGAAAGTTTGGTAACGAAAGAAAGAAGTTGAGAGCACGAAAGAAAAATTGGTAACACGACCGCGCGTAACGGAACACGGCCGTGTAACAAAAGAAAGTTCCTCTTTACTTTACATACATGTTGGAATGAGGCCAAGTCCACCTGTTCCAATAAAGTGATTTCGCGAACTGAATATCTTTGCGTTTTTTTTAGTTTCCGTCCAAATACACAGAACGCTAAAAAAAACCATTAGCCTCTGAAGGAAGAAGATAGATGAAAATAAAAATTACATTGAATGATTATGATTATTTTAAGAAATAAAATCCACTTACCTTTGGTCATTAATTTTTTTTCCAACGATTATTGTGAAGATATTCGCAGTCAAGGGCTGTGATTTTCTTTAAATCAGCAAATGCTAGGATTTTAAATTAAAAAAAAATCGCAGTCCTGGACCATTAGCTGTTCCCAACTTCTTTCTTTTGTTACCAATCTTAGGTGTCGTGCATGGTTTCATTCGTTGCGCGATGTTAATTTTTCTAAGCAAATGTTCAAGTACAATAATCGGCAATTTGTTAGTTAACTCTAAACTTCGACCCATATGCCACATGAAAACATCACGTGGTACAGTGTGACCGGAATAGGTATCGGAGGTCGGAATCTGGAGAAATTTTCTGCCATGACTAGTCTACTAACTAGAGATCCGAATCAATCATTTTTTTGTTAATCGATTATTCAGTCATTTATAGCCAAGTCAATCGATTGGATCCGATTAACTATCATTTAATTACAAATCGGATCATTCGCATGACCCGTCGATTCAGTTAATTACAAATCGGACCATTCCGATGAGCTGTCGATTCATTTAATGAGAAATCGGATCATTTGGACGTTCTGAGTGCGTGTAGTATACATCGATCGATCCAAGGTAATAAATTATTTTATTTAATCAAATAAATGAACTAAATTTTATTTTACAGTAGCGTTCATAAGTATCCGAACGCCTTTTAAAGTTGGTATAATTTCTACATCGGGGGTGGTTTATGTTCATAAACTTTCACGCTCTAAATATAATGAAACGGTCACTTTAGGACGTAAGATCTTGATGTCTAGTGATCGGATTTGAGCGAAAATACTATCGTCTGACTCATTTAGTCGAGATGAATCGAATGGTAGTATTTGTGTTCGAATTTGATCACTGGGTGTCGAGATATTACGTC
>CAJVPL010001954.1:0-10954 GCA_910591945.1 Ambispora gerdemannii
TTTAAATTTTAGATTGAAAATTTTGAAAATTGAAACAAGATCACGTGATTGGTCGGTTTTAGCTTGTATGCACTGTATAATGTTGCATTCATACCTCGCCATTGTTCGTATGTTTGTAATACAATCGACATCTGTCTATCATTGTTCATTGGTGTTAACTTCGGTTCAATCTAATCCGAATCATCGACCGTGAAAAAAAAATACACGCACCAAATATAAAAAAAACAAGTGGAGAAAAACGCGCGAGAGCTTGTTTCTCTTTGGTGCATGTTAAATTGATATTGCGCAGTTTATTTGCTACCTTATATTTGTACGCCGAACACAATAGACTACACATCAAATAACATAAAATACATAAGAATTTCCCTTTTGAGAAACGTGGTTCTTTATCACACATACACACTTGAGTTTATTATATTATAGTTATTATTAATATTTTATCCCTTATCATCTCTATTGTTTCACTATTTATTCTTTATTACTATCGCTTGACCTTTACCTTTACCATTCCCTTTTTCTCCTCTTTCGCTTTTCTCGCTTACCCTTTATTTTTTTGGTCACAGGTTCTGACCATTAAATCACCTCATTTCTAATACAATATAACAAAATTCCCGAATTTAAACCATTCCTCCTCCCTCTTCAAGCATATTTATCTTTAATAATACATAATAACCACAGTAACAACAATATTATCTGTGATTTTATTATACGTCTCTTTATTTCTGGGTATACTGGCAATTACCAACTAGCTGTCGAATATAAACACCAATTTATTAAGAGAAAATACCTCATTACATACAATTCATCCCACCTTGCTACTCATTAAAATCGTATCGATCCTTGATATACAATAATGAAAAGTCCCATATCTGCTCTTCAAAGTGGTAAATTAAAAGTTTTAAAAATGTTCAAATCTGTTATCAGTGAAGATCCTAGACATCGACAAATTAGTAGACGACAATTATCCGCATTCCCTTCTCCCTCAAAATCAATTGTAGGCTGTTTAGAAATTGAAGATGAAGGATTTTTCACTGTTGATGATTGTATTCTTCGAATAGGTAAAATAAAGTATCATCTCGACTCCTTTAATTTTCATATCATGGACTCTAATTCTTAATTAATTGATTCATTGCATAGATTTTCTGTGTAGTCTTCCCTATGAGGTTGCTACCAGTATATTATTATTTTTAAACTTTAATACATTGTGTCGAATTTCTAGAGTTTCACGTGCATGGTATTGTATCGTGCGTGATAATGAAATATGGCGTGGATTGTATATGGAGAGTCAAAGATGGAAAGTCACAATACCACCAGAGGTGATATACGGTGATCTCGATTGGAAAAAAATGTTCAAACATCGATATTTATTGGCGAAACGTTGGAACGAAGGTGAATGTGACAAGCGATATTTACGAGGTCACACTGACAGCGTTTATTGTATACAATTTGACGAGAATAAAATTGTCACTGGCTCGCGTGATAAAACAATCAAATTTTGGAATATAAACACGGGAGCTTGTTTGCGAACGTTAACTGGGCATGATGCATCGGTTTTATGTCTTCAATTCAACGAATCAATAATGGTTTCTGGTTCAAGTGATATGAGTGTAATCGTGTGGGATATGCACTCTCTGGTTCCAATACGAAAACTTGAAGGTCACACTGCCGGAGTACTGGATATCTGTTTCAATGAGACGTTTATCGTCTCTTGTTCAAAAGACAGTACCATCAAAGTATGGGATATAGAAACAGGCGAATGTCTACGTACTCTAAAAGGACATCGTGGACCAGTGAATGCAGTTCAATTAAAGGACAATAAAATTATATCTGCGTCTGGTGACGCGCTAATAAAATTATGGGATGCTGAAACTGGTAAATGTATTCGTGATTTTATTGGTCATACGCGCGGACTGGCATGTGTACAATACGACGGGAAATTGGTGGTATCCGGCTCAAATGATCAAACTATCAAAATATGGGATGCAGAAACCGGAAAGTGTATACGTACGCTGTTTGGTCATACTGAATTAGTAAGGACATTACATTTCGATGAGGATAAAATTGTGAGTGGTAGTTATGATCAGTCGGTTAAAGTGTGGGATTTGAAAAGCGGGAAACCTCTATTAGATTTCAAGGATGGGCATACGAGTTGGGTGTTTGATGTGCAATTTAGCACAACAAAAATCGTTAGGTGAGAGTTTAATTGTTATTCATTTATCATTTAAATATGATTGTTGTTAATTATTATTATTGTTATTTTATTACTATTTAGCACAAGCCAAGATAAAAATATACTAGTCATGGATTTTGGGGAAAAATTAGATGTAAAATATTTTAAATAAATAATCATTTCCTTTCTTTATAGTATATATACATACATACATACCAATATATATATATACCCTTTTCATTAGATATATTTCTTCATCCACCCATTATTATTAATTACCCTTCTCTTTCTTGTTGTCATCATTGATGCTGTCATCATTGATATAAAACAGACATTTCTTTTTGTCTTTTGACAAAATTTTTATCGCGTGATCGCTTCTTTCATTCAATTAGCATAGCGTATAATTTATGGCATTCAGTTGCCGCTGATTAATAATCAATTTATTGACGGAGTTGAAGTCTTAATGAATGAGTTAGGTTGAGAGAACTATTTTTTTTAATTACTGTAATTTTCCAACTATAAGGCCCCTCCCCCTTGTTGGTGTAAGGTCGGGTGCTATATATAGTAATCTTTGTACTAGATCTCGGGTCTATTTATTACTGGGACCTTTATTAGTAGAGTTTCCCTCTCCCTGACCGGGGGTCTTTGTGGGATATGACAGTAATTGGTAGTGGAAGGTGTGTGTGGGTTAACAATATGAAGGGTCAAATAAATCTTGTTATACCCGTTCAAAATGGCAATTTGAATCAGTTGGTCAAGTAATCGAATTTTATATCTTTACGTATTTTTATTCTTCGCATTTTCTCTGCCACCCTTATCTCATGTATTTATCTATCTATCGGACGCCAAACTTTTATTTAACTCGGTATATTATTCTTGTTGAGTTTTGTCTTTTATTTCAAACGAATCATCATATTACGCACGCGTGCGTAATATACATATACACATCACATTATACATCAACACGAATAAACAGACAAAATATTAGATAAAAATATTATCGTTATTTACTAATAAATCCGTTATATCTTTCAATCATAGCAGATTATGATCTGGTTGTGGCTAGTTGTGGCGTGTTATAACTAGACCCATGTATCCAAGGTAGAAATGGCACATGCGGCGTGTGGCTAAACTCATTAACTAATGATCAGTTTCCAAAAAAAATAAGGTTGTTCGAATCAGAAATTAAAAAAACGGTGATTTATTTATGTGTGAAAGTCTTTCGTTTATATATAATACTTATTAGATTGTCCAATACCAATTGGTGATATAGAATACACACTTTGCAGTTAAATTATATCAATATATTTAGATATATTTACTACACTTTGTGGACAAAAATTTACAATTAAGAGCCAATTTTATTAATAAAATATAATAAAAATTGAAATTTTCTCTGTATATTAAATTTATAATTTTATTAAAAAAATTTGTTTTTATATTAAAATAAAGTTCATAAGTTATAATTTAACATATATTTTTTTCAAATTTTTTAGATTTTTTCTGAAGAAATTGTTCTAATAGCAAATTTATTGCAAAAATTTTTTCTAATTAAATTTTAAAAAATTTTTGCAATGACTTTGTTATTAGAACAACTTCTTCAGAAAAAATCTGAAAAAAAAATATATTAAACTATAACTTATGAACTTTATTTTAATATATATTTTATTAATAAAATTAACTTTTGATTGCAAATTTTGTTTACCAAGTATATAATTTGTGATATTCAAACTAAATATTCAGTATTTTATATAATGATAAATATAAATATATATATTATTAGATTTCATAGTAAGTTAATTGACATACAATTTGACTCAATTTATAATAAAAAAATTATTTGCATCAGATAATATCAGAAAGCGCAGTTCTGCATAGATCTTTGAATCTGAAATTTTTCAAAGATCTTTAAATCTGATAGTGATCTGTAAAGAAAAAAATAAAAATTCTATATAAAACTTTGTAATAGTATTTATAACAATACTTTGTAATAACATTATTCAATTTCACAAAACAATAAAATTTGATATTTAAAGAATAATAAATATAGTTTATTGTAAATGTTAATAATAAAAATAATAAAAAATTACATAAATATCTATATATATGTGCGATCTAAATTAGTGATCTTTTTTTTTAAAAAAATAATTATTTATCAGATTTTAAAGAAAAAAATTGCAAAGAATATTATATTAAAAAAACTTACAAAATTATCATAATTATTATTTTCATCACCATTATCATTTTTAATTATAATCATCTCATCTCCTTCTTCATCTTTAATGACTTTCTTGTATAATTTTTAGCACTTTCTTCAGGTCACTTCCTCCTTTTCTTCAATCTCTTTTTTGCTATATTCTCCATTATTATCTGAGTTACTGGCTTATTACTTTCAATTAATCTCTGAATAACAAATATCTGTGAAGAATTTTCAATCAAATTTTAAATAAAGTTATAAGAATATTTATCATAAATACATATATATGTCTAGCTACTAATTTGTTTTTGCATTTTATGTCAGGACTGGTTAAATTCAGAAAAATATCACTCATTACTAATATGAACATGCAATGAATAACTGGTAGTATTTTCTCTTATATTGTTTAAAGATTATATAATCAATCTTTGATAGTATTTAATTATTTTTGAAGAGTTCATTATATATATCTCATATCTTATTATTTTGTTTTCATTCTGCTAGATGAATAGAGATAGTATTATTATTGATTCTTGTTAATTTTTCTTCACCAAAAATTGAAAATATAGTTAAATTTCTCTATAATCAAATTATTCTTTCAATTCTATCACAATAATCTTATACAAAAATATTTTCTTTATTCATATAAAACCTAATCTTTGTTCTTGCAAATTTTTCTCTGATCATATTAATAATTATTAGCTTAATGAAAAACTTGCTCATAACTTAATATTATCAACTTATCTTATGATAATAGATAATAATTTATTCATTAATTATATTAGTTCTTTATGCAATAGCATTTATAAGTATCTGAATACTCTTAACTTTTTATAAATTATGTATATTATTCTAAAAATTCTGAAAACAAAAAATAACACAAATGCTATTCATTTATATTTTTTAAAGTTGATATAATTTCTACATCGAGGATGTTTTATATTCATAAATTTTCATGCTTTAAATATAATGAAATAGTCACTTTAGAATATAAGATCTTGATGTTTAGTGATTAAATTTGAGTGAAAATACTATTATTTAACTTATTTAGTTAAGATAAATTAAATAATAATATTTGAGTTCAAATTTGATCACTAGATATCAAGATATTATATTCTAAAGGAACTATTTCATTTTTTGACAATTAATTTTGGTTAAAAAATGACCATTAAAAAATGAAATAGTCTCTTTAGGAAGTAATATCTTGATATTTAATAATCAAATTTGAATACAAATATTACTATTTGATTCATCTCAACTAAATAAGTCAAATAATAATATTTTTGCTCAAATTTGATCACTAAACATCAGATCTTATATCTTAAAAGTGATCACTTTTTTTTGTTAACATCAAAAAAATAAATTTAACATAATAACTTGATATCTATTAATTGAATTTAAATAAAATACTACTATTTTATTTATCTTAACTAGACAAATTAAATGATATTATTTTTGTTTGAATTTAATTACTGAATATTAATAATTAGATTATTAGATATTGAAATATATATTTTAAAATTTGTAATGTGAAATTTTAATAAACATAAAATATACAATATAAAAGTTCTACCAACTTTAAAAAAAGTAGATGATTAGCATTTATATTATTTTTTGTTTTCAGAAATTTTTAGAATAATATACATGATCTATAAAAATTAGAGATATTCAGATACTTATAACTATTACTGTAGTTGCAGACATTGTTTAGGTGACTAGTTACATTATAATCATCTAATTATTAGATTTTTTGATAGCTTTTTTCTTATTATTTAATTTGTAATTCTTACTATATAAGTTAAATTAATTCTAAAATTTGAATGTGACTATATTATAATATTATAATATTCATAAATAAATAATAAATAATAAATTATCTATAAAATTATATGTACAAGTCACATGTAAAATTACATGTTAAAATTACATATTATATATAAAAGTTATATAATTTTAAATTTATCTAATAAGAATATAATAAATTAAATAATAAATAATAAATAATTAAATTAAATAAATTTAATTATTAAAAATATTAAATATAATAAAAATAATTAAATATTAATAAAATAACTATATTATAGAATATTTGAATTATAATATCATTTATTATATATTTTAAAATTATTTTCTTCAAATATTTCTTGAAATATTCTTCAAATTATAACAATTAATAATCTGGAATTATTATATATATATATTTGTAAAAGATATATTTGTATAATAATATATATTGATTGCAAAATAAATAATCACAATTAATTAAAGTTAGTTCTAATATATACTTGCTCTTTATCAGTTTATTCATTATTACAGAAGCTTCTTTAACAAGTATTTGTTATATTAAAAAAAAATTATATATTTCTTTGAGAATTTCATATTTTATATTATAGACAGATATTTTCTTAATATAAAAGTTAAAGATGACAAATTTAGAATTAATTCATTTCTTGTAATTAAGCACAATAATTTTGTGAGAGACATTTAATAAAAAGAAACAAAATAAAAAAATATTTATAATGATAAACAAAACAAAAAATAAATGAGAAAAAAGATAATTTAAGCAGAAAACAAAGCAAAAAGAAACAAAAAAAATTTATAAAAAGAAAAAAGAAATATAAAAAAAATGATGTGAAAAAACAAAGCAATAAATAAAATATATAACTAAAAAGCAAAAAAAAACAAAAAGAATGATTAAATAAAGAAAATATAAATAAACAAAAAAAAAGAAAGTAAAAAAAAGAGATAATGACTTGAGAATAAAAAGTAAAAAAAAGATCAAGAAAAAAGTATAATATGAAAACAAAATAATAAATAAAATAATAGTAATATGACTGGAGTACAAGCAAAAAATAAACAAAAAGATCAAAAAAAATCAAGAAAAAGATAATACAACAAAAAAATAATGAAACAAATACACCAAAGCAAAAAAAATCAAGAAAAAGTAACAAATAAAATAATTAACAAAATAATTAAAAGTAATACAAAAAAAGAAAATACAAGAACAAATAAACAATCAAAAAAAAGAAAGCTATAAAAACAAAAAAAGAAGATTAAAACTAAAAGAAAATAATGCAAAAAGAATAAAAATTAATAAAAAAATAATAAAAACTTATCAATCAACTCATATAAAGATAATGTAATTCTTTTTAGTTCACTATAATAAGATTCTAATATATTTATAGAAATAACTTGGAAAAGAAGAAAAGAGTGTTAATGAGTTCAAAAAACTTATTGATAAGTATTTTTTATATAATATTTTTTTATATATATATTAATAGCATTTTGATATAACTAATTCTTATTTTTTTGTATATCATCACTAAAGATGGCGCGGCAACTGTTGCAATGTGGTGACAAATAAAGCATCACCTAGTTGCAACTAGTTGCGGCTTATAAAATTTTGGAGTTGCAACGTGTTGCAACGGGTGACAAATAAGCGTCACATACTTGCTGCGCCATCTCTAATCATCATTCTGAAGAGATTTGTTGATAGATCGAGTAGAAGATTTCAGTAGCTGAGATTTCTTCTGATTCACTATATTCAATATATTCAATTTTATTTTCAATATTTTCTTCACGTATGTAGTAGAATAATTTTGCTTTCCAATTTTGTTACAGGTTGAATAGACATCAATTAAGAGAGATCATTCTCTGAGTTTTTGAATGGTTCCAGAATTTTTGCACCATTCATCACAGTTAAACCAAAAGATGCATTAGTGTTTATAGGTACAGAAGTATCATTTTTCATAGCTGCCAGTAATATATATATTCCTGGATTCATCTTGATCTTTATAATATAAACAGAGTGAAATATATATAGTTGCTTTTCTTCATGACATTGTTTACAAGCCAATTTGAAAATGTTTTCTGAGGTAAGATATGTTTTGAAAAATATTCTTTGATATATTTTCTACACATTTTGCATCTTACAATTTCAAAGGCTGAATTGATTGCTTGTCAGACTTCTTCAAAAATATCAAAATGTTAATCAAAATGTTGAGTTTTTAAATAAAGCTGTTCTACTTTTTCAGCCCAGTCATTGCTAGTTTTGTATTTAACGTGATATGACTTATATCTTTTGATGGCAATCCAGTTAGACAAGTCATTATAATATTGATAATATTATTGATCCAGGATGTATAATTAGTTATGGCACCAGCATTTTGTGTTTGATTCTTTTCAGTTAAAAGACCATCAACTGTTTCATCTACATTTTTATTGGAATTTTTCATCAAGTCATCAGGTATCTTTTCAGTTAAACTTTCTCATTTGAATTTTGATTTTTTCTTCATATACTTGTACATCTTTAATTAACTTTGCGCTTCTAAGAATTCTTGTTGATATATCTTCACTACTAATATAACTAATATCTCTTTTGTGAGTGCTGACCAGTATCCATTTTTCTCCAGGTTTTGGTTCTTCATCTTTGAATTGAACTCATTGTTGATGTGGTTGTACTGTTGTCTAGTTATCTTTGTAGTTAAACATTAGAAAATTATAACTCTTCAAGTTTTGTTCTTTGAATTTATCTTCATTAGAGCTTGATTCATCATCAAAGACTTCAGAGAATTCATCTGAACTATCATAATTCTGTTCATAGATAAATTTAATTTTGGTAGCTCCTTTTTGATTGTTCTAATCAAATGTTATAGTTCCATTATGTAGGTTAAGTTTGGCTTAAATTTTGTTCAATCAATTCATTTCAATTACTATGCTATAAGTACGAGCTTCAGTAATATCAATATCAGCAGGAATTATAATTTTAGCAATTGTGATTGGAAAGTTGTTGATTACTTCAAGAGGTTATTTAGATTCACTATTGATATCAGACATGGTTATGTTGGATTTGTGTTGAATTTTGATTTCATATTTCTTGAGAAAGTTATGGCTAGCAACACAACCAAATGCTCCAGTGTTGATGATGAGATTGATGGGAACAGTTCTAACTTTGGCTTCACACCAGACTAAGGTAGTTTTAATCTTTTGTCTAACCATTCCAGTAACTTTTCTGGTGATTTTTCTCTTGGATTGAGTAGGTCTTTTCATAGCCATTGATATCTTGAGTTGTTATTCTGGTGAAGTTTGAATTAATTGACTAAAAGTTATGTTGGCTTTACTAGTTATTAAGTCATCCAATATGTCATAAGGGATAGATCGAGCAGCCAAGACAGATTGAGCAACTTTGTCTTTTTTCTTTTTGGTATCTTTCTTAGGTGCAATTATTCTGGCAGTTAAAATCGATGATTGTTCAACTTAGATCTCTAAAGGTAATATATTTGAAATAATTGGATTGCTTGGTCCAGTCATAATTATATCTTTATTAACAGTAACTTCAGATTCATCTAGTTTAGTTCTTTTTTTCACCTGCTAGATAATCATGGGTAGCGAGCAAAATTGAGTTAGTAAAGTTGGCTGCATCTGTTTGTTGACTAGGAATTAATGCTTGTAAGGCTGCCAGCAAAGGTTGAATTTGAGATAGAAGATTGGTCTGGTTGGCATTATTGGTATTTGTTGGTGCTGGTTTAGAAGGAGGAGAATTGTTTCTCACAGGATTGTTGTCATTATTGTTTGGTCGATTATTTTGATTATTTCAATTTGATTGATTTCTGATAACATTTTGCTGATAAGAGCTAGTATTATAAGATTTGTTATAATTTCTTAATAGATGTCCAATCTCATTACAGTTGTAACAAATTAATAGTTGGTAGTTGTTGTCACAAGAATAGTTTTGATTATTGCTTCTTGGTTGAAAAGCAGGTTTTCTTGGTGCTTTTAGACTATCTAATCTACTGATCAGATTTTGGAGTACAGTTGTAAGCTGAGTAAGATCAGTTGTTAATTTGCTTTGGATTTAATGATATGTGATAGTTGGCTCTTCTGAGTTGGCTTCTTCAATAGTTTTAGCTATATGAATAATGTTTGGCAGTGTTTTATCAGCATTTATTCTAATCCATTTGCGAATTTCTGGTTTCAGACCTCACTTATAGTTCTGGTTTTGTAGTCATCTTGATAAGTATCAGTAAGATCCACTTTTTTCAAGAGAGCATTGAATCAATTAGTATATTCATTTATGCTTCCAGTTTGTTGAAGAGTCTCCAGTTCATTTTGCCATTGTTCAATTTTATGAGGGATGTGGAATTTTAAAACAAAGTGATGTTTGAAATTATATTCATCATTTGCAACGTTTGTTCAGCTAGTTAAGATGAGGGCATTGTTAGTAGCTCATTGATCAAACCAAGCGGCAGCAACATCTTTCAAGTATCTGTATATTATTTGAATTTTACAGACATTCATGACTCCATTAGCAGTGGCAGCAACTTCAAAGTCTCTGAGTCATTCGACGGAATCTTGATCATCACCTTTGAATTTGTGAATTGAAATATGATTCTTCTTAGCTCTTAGTCCAACAGTGAGAGCAGCAGTAAGGACATTCAGTTCATTGAGAATATCATTTAGTTCAGCAGCCCTGTAAAAAAAAAATAAAAAACAAAAATCAGGAAAAAATCCGGTTTTTTAGTTCCGGAAAATCACGGATTTTGTTAACAAATTTCCGGATTAAAATCTGATAAAAAACTGCTTAAAAA